>MCJB01001895.1:7845-21616 GCA_002018475.1 Nicotiana obtusifolia
TGCGTGGCCAATAGTAGACTGACTCAACCAAGGCCCTAGTGCGACGTTGGCCTGGATGACCAGCCCACGTTTTGTCATGATTCTCCCTTATGATCCACCGTCTAATGTCTCCAAACTTAGGCACGTAGCCCCGCCGACCTGTGGTAAGCAGTAGGCCGTCTTCTACCCAACAAAAGTCTCGTATTTCCCTGGTTGGCTAACTCGATAAGTTGTTTGGCTGCTGGATCATGCTGCATTCCTTCATTTATAGCCTCACGAATGTCCAATCTTGTTGAAGTGATTGCAGCAAGTTCGGCTTTCCGGCTTTAGGCATCGGCTACAACGTTACTTTTGCCCAGCTTATACTCCAACACATAATCAAATTCGACTAAGAAATCCTGCCACCTAGCTTGTTTTGGTGTGAGCTTCTTCTGCGTCTGGAAGTAGCTAGTAGCTACATTATCGGTCTTGACCACGAACCTCGACCCGAGCAAATAATGTCGCCATGTACGAAGGCAATGCACAATGGCAGTCATTTCCTTCTCTTGCACCGTGTAACACCACTTCGTTTCATTTAACTTGCGGCTCTCAAATGCTATGCGATGCTTTTCCTGCATCGAGACACCCCCAATGGCAAGATCTGAGGCATCTGTATGCACCTCAAATGTCTTGGAAAAGTCAGGTAATTCCAAGACTGGCTCCTTTGTTACAGCTTCCTTAAGGCCTTCAAACGGCTTTTGACAATGCTCTGTCTAGACCCATGGCTTCATTAGCAACTCGGTCAATGGTACGGCTTTTGCTGAGTAGCCACTGATGAACCGACGATAGTAGTTAACAAGGCCAAGGAAGGATCTCAACTCAGTTACCTTTATAGGTGCCTCCCTCTCCTGGATAGCACGTACCTTAGCCTCGTCCATGCATAGCTCGCCATTGCTAATAACATGGCCTAAGAAGTGCACCTTTGATTGTGCAAACTCGCATTTCTCCCTCTTGATGTATAGCTTGTTCTCCCGCAAGACTTGGAAAACCTTTCTTAAGTGCTCCATGTGCTCCTCCAAGGTGTTGCTGTAGATGACTATGTCGTCTAGGTAGACTACCATGAACTGATCAAGGTAGGGATGGAAAATCTTGTTCATAAGAGTGCAAAATGTGGCCGGTGCATTGGTTAAGCCGAAAGGCATCACCAACCACTCAAAAGCTCCATATCTCGTCACACGTGCTGTCTTCGGCTCATCCCCTTCTGCAATGCGAACTTGGTAGTAGCCCTTGTGAAGATCCACCTTGGTAAAGTACTTGGCTTGCCCAAGTCTATCGAACAAGTCAGCAATGAGCGGGATCGGGTACTTATTCTTCATTTTGACCTTATTAAGTGCTCGGTAGTCTATGCACAAGCGCATCGATCCATCCTTCTTCTTTTGGAACAATACTGGTGCCCCGAAAGGTGCCTTTGATGGGCGAATGTGACCAGCATCTAGCAACTCTTTCAATTGTTTCCTGAGCTCCTCTAGCTCGGACGGTGCCATACAATATGGGGCAAATGAGGGTGGCTTAGCCCCTGGCTCCAACTCAATCTTGTGATCCACCTCTCGCCTAGGAGGCAAGTTCTTAGGCAACTCCTCGAGCATGACATCTTTGTTTTCCTCAAGAAACTTCTCTATGCAAGGCGGCAATATCTCTAGAAAACTCTTGTCTTCCTCCAGACTTGCTATGGTTGCCACAAATGTCGGCTCCCCTTTCTTGATCCCCTTGACAACCTACATGGCTGAAAGTTGCGCTTGGATTTGTCCGTGTGGCATAGTCATTGTAGGTACCATACAAGATCCTTCTTGCTTCATAACCAAGAGATATTGGAGGTAGGGGTCGATAAAAGTATGACAATGTCTAAAGAACTCTTTCCCCAATATGATGTCAAAGATATCCATAGCCGTTACGGTGAAGTTTGTCATACCTTTCCAAGTTCCCAATTTGACACCAACTCCATTAGCTACCCCACGAGCATTCTGTACCTCGGCATTTACGGTCTTGACGCGAGAGTTGGTTGGAGCAAGCTTCAATTCTAGTCTCTTCGCGGCAGCCTCAGTCACGAAATTATGAGTTGCTCCAGTATCCACCATTGCACAAGCAGGCTTGTTGCACGTACTGATTGCCATTCTCGGTAGGTTAGATAGATTGCTTCGTGACAGCACCGCATAATCCAATCATACCCAACTGTGCAGTTCCCGAACTCTCTCCCTGCGGCTGCTCCTTCCGTTTACAGACCATGGCACTGAGGCTCTTTAGGTCGGGACAATTTCTGAAGCTGTGCAGCCCTCCACATATGTAACATCTCTTCTTCTCGGCGTAGCCCTAACGGCCACTCGACTTTCTGGAATCTTGAGTCTTGTAGTACTGTTGTTGTATCTCCTTGCCTTTGCCACGGTCTCCCCCACCTTTGACATTGTTAAAATTTGATTCTTTACCTTTGCCTTTGTCGTGCTTGTCATGCCTGAAATCCATCAATGATTCGGCCTCCACTATGGCTTGGTCTATATCTGTAACTTGCCGGCGTTGCAACTCCTGCTTAGCCCAATTTTGTTTTCCGTCCATGAAGTGGAACAACAAGTCATCATTGGTCAGGTTGGGGATTTGAAGCATAAGGGTAGTGAACTCCTTGACATAAACACGTATGCTCCTTGTTTGCTTCAACTCCCTAAGCTTGCACCTTGCTCGTACAAGATATTTTTTGGAAAGAACTGTCGCTTAAACTCGGCTTTGAACTGATCCCACATGCTAATAGTACATAGACCTTTATCCACATCGGCCATCTTCCTTCTCCACCATAGCATGGCAGTCTCTGAGAGGTACAACACTGCAGTGTTGATCATGGCCTCGTCGTCCCGCACTTTGCCGTGCCTGAAGTAGTTCTCCAAGTGCAAAGGAAGTTTTCCACTTCTTGTGCATCACGAGCACCTTTGAACACCGGGGATTTGGGGGCCTTGATCTTGGCCTCCCTCATCATCACAACATTGCTGGCTGCTTCGGTCACACCAGCACTAACATGCTCCTCTAATAACTCTATCTTTGCCTCCACAGCATCGATAGTACTCAAAGCCTCCATCAGTTTGCACTCTAAGGCAGTGATGGTTTGCCTTAGTTCCACCTCAGTCTGTGTACGTCCCTCCAAGTCATTTCGGATACTCTCAATCTTTTCAAGAGTGTGCTCCTCAAGAATGCTAAGGGTGCCTTCCACCTTTCCCAAGCGTTGGCCAAAGATCTCCACGGCGTCCATCCCCGCGTTCATCTTCATCACTCACTCTTTACCGAGCGAGACGTCCTCGGGCAGGGCCTCCACTTCATCCTCGCTCGTCTCAGTGGCAGACGGTGGCAGACGGTTCTTGGGATGTAAGCCCTTTGTTTGACACAACCTCGGGTGGCACCTCCTGGCTCTTGTTGGTGACATTCCTCTTCTTGTTATGGCCATTCTTGCCAACAGCATCTTGGATGACGTTGGCTTGGGTATTGGCAGCGTTAATTTCTCCGTGTTCGCTATTCCCTTAGTTGCAACCTTTGCTCTGATACCACGTTGTCACATCCTTAGTCGTTAACTAAGTACACGTGCGGCACTTGACAACTTGCTCACGATCTTGCACAACTTGCTCACGTTCTTGCTATGCCAAGTCAGCCTTACTACACTCAAGATCGCTAAGAGAATGGTAGAAAGAACACAAGATAATTATTAAAGGAAGCTTTGTATTAGAGAGAACTTGAATTGTTTGCTTGGTGAATTACAAATGGATGACCCCCTTTATATACTAGTCTCCTAGGGGCTAGAGTGTAAATATTAATTGTTACACAAGTCCTTAATATTTACAAGATAAGGGCTTTTTCTAGAATTCTCTACAAGCCTAGAAGATTCCAAGGACTTTCCTAGCAAATCCATAGGGATCTAGGGTCTTCCAAAGGAAATGTCCATACTTTTCTAGAATCTTCTCACAAATGCTAGCCTTCCTCATATGTAAGCTTCCACATGACTTTAATATATGCCAAATGGCACCTATGTGGCATGATGATATGGTGGGTCATCACAATAATCTTAAATATTTGTAACCTCCAAGGTAACATGATTAGCTTACTTTATGCACTTTCAAAGATGATATCATTTCCAAGTTTACATCAACTGACTTACGGCATACTTTTACGTACGAAAACATGAGGTGTTACATTATTTCCCCCTTTGGAACATTCGCCCTCGAATGTTGGCTGATTCTCTTATCAATCTCATAACCCACATCTCTTACAAATACTTTAATACTGTCCTTGCCATCTAGGTAACTATTCTTTGAATAAATCCAAAGGCCAGGGCATTCTCCCTTTAGGCCTCTTTCTCACACCACGACCTATGGTCATAATTCTTCCAATCTCGTAACTGTTGCTACCTTCTGTCATGCAGTCTTTATGGCTTAGTCCTTGTATGCACGCCTACACGAATCTTATCTCCCTTTTCCTCCAGCTTTTGGCCAATCTCTAGGCCTCACTTTGTGAATATACACAAAACTATGACAAGTTGTCCTTTTGGGTATCTATAGGCATACTGAAGTTCTTCGCTTGGTACTTTGTCGAACTTACAACTATTGCTATAGTTTGTTTCATAACCTCAGTTATCCATCCTTGTGACTTTACTGCATTTAGGTAGGTCATACTATAGCATAACACTACTTCGATTTATTATTACTGCTACCCAACTCGAGGTTACTCTCTCGCTGCTTATCCTATATATGTAAATCTAAGTCCTTTAATGCTTCCTCATTACTGTTCATCTTAAGAATGACAACCTAGTCTAATCTTATACTTTGAAACTTTTAACCATCTATTGTTGATTCACATTAATATTGATCTATAACCCACTAGTGATAATTTGAAATTTCTTACGTAATACATTTTCACTGGGCTCACGTCTCCTCGTCTAACAACAGAGATTCAGGCGGTTAGTGGCTACGCTCAAAACTCCTCTTATGCAAGTCCTAGTCGTTGCTATGCGGTCCGTTTCTTATTTCTTGGCTTTGCTTGCGTGATTTGCACTTCTGATTGGTTCTCGTCATTCCAAACTTTAATTAATGGACAATAAAGGAGTCAATCAAGCGGTTCGAATTTTTGGTTGGTTCCTGTTCACCTTCCCCTCATAGTCCATTACTGGGTAGGATGGTCAATTTAGAGTGCGCACACCTTCTTTTCTGTTACAAAGACATTTAATCTCAAGCAAATTATCCTTAGCATGCAATCAATTACTTTTCGAAGATCTCTATAATAGCTTTATGCAAGTTTTCTGATATGGCAAGAAATTTATAACCATAGCTATTTTAGCTTTCCTGTTGAGAAAGATAAAGTAAAAGCTAAATTGGCATCCATGTTCAACACAATATCTTCATAAAAGGAGAAAAAAGGGAAAAATTTGTAATTAAATTAAAATGAAAGGGGTACACCAAAGAATTATAACCATCCGATGTCTAGTAAGATTAGCAAGTAGCATAAGTTATCAATAATCTTAGATCATACAAAGCAAAAGAATACTAACCAACTTTGAAAACGTTCTAGCACTATGCTCTAAGCTTCTAAATAACTTCTGTCACAAGGCTTTTAAAAAATAGCAGTCATGCTATGGTAAGAAGCATTATCTTTTTTTTTTCTTTCTTCCATTTCTAGTGTAAACCTAGCACAGCAGTTTGCTCAACTTCAGATTGTGATTCCATATTTACCATGGAAACAACAGAAACATGTTGTACAATGAAAAACCATCGTGTATGGCTAAAATTTCTTTCATATTCTTTAAATATTTTTTGAGTAAGTCGGTTTTCTCTTGAGACAAGGCTAAATTAAATAATCTGCTAGATAAAATTTCCATCCCTGATATCACACTAAGCAGCTGCTGAACCTCTTAAAGCTGCTTCACGTTCCTGACGCCGACGCTCTCTCTGAAATAGATTTAGGAAATAAGTTATCAGTAATACGGTAATAAGAGGACAAAGACGAAGAAAAAAAAAGAAAAAGAAGAACCATAGAATTAGAGCATTTAATACGAAATTGGGTTGAGGTGATTAGGGAAAGTTCAAAAAGAATTGAAGTCTGCCTCAAATTAGCAAATATTTAATAGAAACTCTGCTAAACTTAAAGTTTTGGTTTTACTAAAATCAACTTACTTCATAACATAATCTAACTGCCACGTTAAAGCCACAACAACGCAAAGCATGTTCATGATAATAGTAAGATTCATTTAAGGCAAAATACTAAGAGTTCTACTAACAAAAAAATACAAATAGCAAAAACATTTATTCTAATAAATGTCTCATCACGAACAATAACTTGGACAGAGGATTATAAACAAGAAATGGTAAAGACGTAATACAAGCCAATTATTGCTGAATAGAGGAATAGTTTTCAGATTGATAGTGGAGATGCAAAGAACAAGTCTTACTCTTCTTTCCCAATATGGATGGAAGCATACGAAATCATAGACAGGAGTTATTGTTGAGACCAAAACAACATTAAGTCCAGTAAACAGTAGAAGAGCTGCCATAGGCCGATTTCTGTGAGGCATTGCTGATATATGACTGACGTTGAACTCTTTAATACACAAGCTCACATTCAGTATACAAAACTGAAAAACAAGTTCAAAAAGTCAGATAACTAAATCACATTACACAAACAAATGCATCCAACAAATAACTCTCATTGAACAACTTAGAAGTTCAACCAAACATAATCAAGATGCTCCAAATGAAATATCTATGTACAAACAACTTTTTAAAAATAAAGTAGATTAAAAAAAAAATTCTAAAAATCATACAGACATCAGCAAAAATAGAGGGGCACTGGTTTCCTAAAAGTTCCTGTCCAATTAAGCTCTTACAAAGATTATCAATTCCACCCTCTATGTAGGATACAGTAATCCTAAACATTTACTTAGGATAATTTATCCTGCTAGTCTGGGGGAGCTCTTTGGTTACAGGTTCGGTCAACGCAATAACTTTCGTCCAAACTCTGTATTTGCCACAGAATTAATGAATACGTACAAATTATTAAGTTAGAGCTCAGTAACTTAAAAGGACTAAAATCCCGAACTCAGAAACTTCAAATTCTGGCTTGGACTCTACTGCTAGTCAATCCATTTTATAATCAAATGCCGGATGAGCTCCATCTTTGCTTAAATTTTGGTCTAACTTAGCCAGGGCCAATGTTTCCAAGCCCCCGTCCCCTAATAGATTTTCTTAGCTCTTTACACACTATAAAGCTGAGTCTTTTTGGATGTAACCACTCATTATTTTGCACAACTTAAAAGGACTAAAATCCCAAATTCAAAAACTTCAAATTCTGGCTCAGACTCTATTGCTAGTCAATCCATTTTATAATCAAATGCCGGATGAGCTCCATCTTTGCTTAACTTTGGTCTAACTCAGCCTGGGCCAATGTGATTTTCTTAGCTCTTTACACACTATAAAGCTGAGTCTTTTTGGATGTAACCACTCATTCTTTTACAGTTTTACTAGTATATATCAATAAAATCACACCAGTTACTTATCGGAAAAGCCAAGTGTAAGTTAAAAAGAATTATAATATTGTTCAATCTTTAGAAGTAAAACAAATATAGCTTCTTTCTTTTTTGCACTGTGTGTGAGAGAAGAATCAAGAATACCTTGTCTAATAAAACTAACCACTAAACCAACAGCTCCTAATTCTAATCTCTATTAGCAAAATAATAGTTAAAAAAGGCTCAAATTTAGTCTTAACATTAGCTCCAAATAATTAATAATCTAATAGATAATTAACTACAAGAATTAGGAGAGAAAGAGGGAACTTACAACTCAATTTCGCCGAAGAGAAATGGAGATTTGAGTTCTATCAGAAAGAAATGGAGAATGGAATCGACGGGCTGAAGAGATAGCCCTAATTTGAATTTCTAAAATTGGGCCGAGGTAAATTGGCATTTGGGCTTCCCAGTGTTGTGAAAAGCACTCGCTTCAGCGCTTTAAGCGTGAAGCAAAGCAAGACGGCCACTGTGTCGCTTCTGTAGGGTGAAGCGTAGCAGGTAGGTTGAAGCGTCCACTTTTGCCAAAAAAGTGAGAAGCGCTAGCGAAACGAGAAGCGACGGAAGTGCTCGCATTTGTCTTCCTCCCCTTCAGTTCTTCTTCTTTTTCTCATTCTCCTCTTCTTCTTCTTATTTTCGTTTTAAGTCCTTAAAATTGTAGCGAAATGTTGTCAAATTTTTTTTTCTTTCAGTTCTTCATTTTTTTTCTTAGTTTCACTGCCAATTTTTTTAGTATTGGCAGTTACATGTGTTATATGCAGTTACATGTGTAACATGTGTTGTCTATGCAGTATTTTTTTAATATTTTTCTTCACTCCGCTTCACTTCAAAAAGAGAGCGTTTCGCTTCTCGCTTCACGCTTTAAGTGAAAAGCGACTTGTCACTTTTTCTCGGTTCACGCTCTTCACAACACTGGGGCTTCCTTATAATTTGGTCCAAATGTTTTTAGATTGCCAATTTTTTGCCTTTTATCTTTTGCTTTTATTCTACGTTTGCTGTTCACTTCCTTTCGTTAAAGCCAACACTAGAAAAACAAAATAAAACAAGTTCTTCTTAGCGTGTAAAAGATAATTATCTATCTACACTATATTAAAAGTACATAGATATAGTATACTATATTAAGAGTCTTCCTACTTTTAATATAGTATATTTTCTGATTTTGTTATTGCATTTCAACTATTTTTTAGTTCTTCTGATGCTGTTATTATTTCTTTGGTTTCTGTCTGATGGTACAAATATATTGGCCCTACCCTTCTCTTCTCGTCTATTCTGTCTTCATGAGCTGAGGGTCTTTCGGGAACAGTCTCTCTACTCCTTCGGGATAGGGGTAAGGTCTGCGTACACACTACCCTCCCCAAACCCTACTTGTGGGATTTTACAGGGTCGTCGTCATCGTCGTTGTAGATAGATAGATAATTATAGAGATTTTTGAAAACTAGTTAACTGTACACAAGCATAATTTACTTGTAAGTTGTTTGCGATTAAATGTCTTTGAAACAAAAGAGGAGGTGGTTGCCCTCTAAGTTGACCACCCTACCCTCTAATGGACTATGAAAAGGGAAGGCAAACAGGAACCAACCAAAATCCCCAACTGCTTGACTAACCCCTTCACAGTCCATTCATTAAGGTTGGGGTGGCTAGAACCAATTAGACGTAAAAATTCCGCAAACGACCGTCAGGAAACGGACCGCAGTGCAACAAGTAAGACGCGTATTGAATGAGATTTGAGTGTAAGTTAGAGACTGTAGGACTTGCAACTCCTAGTAGCATACACCCTTTATTACTCAATACATAGCACTTGATTCTCTTTCTATAAACAAAATAGAACGATTAAAGAGAGGTCCTTATTAAAGAGGTTTTGCACATGAAATAGGACTAGTGAGGATTTAGAAGAAAGGTATGACTTTTGAAAAGACAAACACGCAACGGGTAAAGAGACAAGTCTTTTGAATAACAAAGCTGAATGAGGATTCTAGCTCCCGCTCACTTAGAGCAGATGGAGATTCTCGGACAGGAAAAAGCGGTACTCCAACATCTATAGCAATGGATCTTAAAAACATATATTTCATGTTTGTTTGAACTATAACGGAACCGAATGGAGTTAAGTAAAATAACGAGATTGTAGTCACTAATTGAAGTGGATGATCTTAACAAATATCATTTTTTTAAACACCGCTATATCACTTCGGGGAACGGCAAATATTTTTTGTTTATATATCATTAGAACATTGCAATATCACTTTCGGAGAAAGGTGGAATCTGAAACTTGACTTTAAACCTAGCTAGTGAATAAGGTTAGCACTAGCTATAAGTTTTAGATGGCGGGATGGCTAACATAATGTCAAGTTACTCAAGCAAAGTATAGTTTTCAAACACACCATTTCTTGAGGGGATCTATTTGAGAAGGCATGTCATTGTAGTGCTCCATAAGATTCAGCACTTATTTGTACAGCTTTCAAGCTCGAGTCTTGAGTCAAATGCAGGCAGAGGAAGATTCGTGTTGTGTTGTGGAATGCTTCTAGACACAGTTAAACCAAAGTTACAATACATCAAATCAATGACAGCAATACATCTTAAATCCATGCAGAGCAAGAATAGCATCATACCCAGTTAAAGAGGAATTGATGATATCTGTTGTTAAGTGTTCATCATGCAACTAACCCACAGAATAATTACATAGGTACACAAGAGAAGCAAGAAGCACTTTTGCTTCGAGAAGAACGATCAACAACTCAGACACATCGATCTTCTTAAATGGATCGGCGTCTGGCAACATGTTTGCCAACATTCTACTTGGAAACACATTATCAGCATTCATTCTCTCAGCTTATTTGTCGCAGGGACTTAAATCAGAGAATCCCGACGGCTCCTTCGATGTTTTGGAATGGTGGAAGGACAAACAAAAACACTATCCGGTTCTTTCAAGGATGGCTCGAGATATTTTAAGTGTTCAAGCTTCAACAGTGGCATCGGAGAGCGCTTTCAGTCAGGCGAGACTTCAAATCGGTGATCATAGAGTGTCTGTGAGGGAGAGCTTGGAAAAATCAGTACTCTTCAGAGATTGGATCCGTTCGGAAAGAAGAAATTTTGGACTTGCAGAATCACAATCGGAGATAGACGAAACTTATGAAGAAATGCTAGCGGAACTTGCCTAGGATGCTACTTCGCCCGGAAGCGGTGATGAACACGCTTCTTTTCCACCACCACCAACAGAAATTCCTCCGGACCTTGAAGGATTTATGAGATTTGTTAGAGATAATACATAGACTAATATGTAACTTGTATTTTGGCACATCTTCCTTAGTTTTTTTCCTTTTAATGGTGGTACTAGTACCTTGTTATACTCATTCCATTGGGGGAGAAAGACTAAGAAAGATATTGCAATATATATATATATATACATATACGTATGTGTGTGTGTGTGTATACATATATACATATATATATATATGTGTGTGTGTGTGTGTGTGTGTGTGTGTGTGTGTGTGTGTGTGTAAGGCACTACATATATATCTAATACATATAAGCTATATATAAGGCACTATATATATATATCTAATACATACAGACTATATATATATGTATGTATTAGATACCAATACATATAAACTATATATATATATATATATAGTATATATAATATCTATATATATAATTATATATACATACTATATATACTATATATATTTATATAGATATATATAAGCAATTTATATTAGTATATACATATATAGTTTACAAGAAATTTCCCTAGATAAAAAAAAAAATTTAAAAAATAGCCCGGAACGAAAAAGCCCGTTTAGGCCCGCGGGCCCGGCCCATTTAGCCCGGGACCATCTGGGCTTAGGACCGCAGTGGGCCGGTTCCACTCATTTGGCCCATTAGGCCCGGGATCGTTTGACCCGGGACCACCTCAACCCGACCCGTCTAAGCCCAGGCCCGTTTGGCCCATTTAGGCCCGGGCCCGGACCACAATACAGCCTTAATTAGATATATATATATCTAATACATATATATATATATATGTATATATATATTGCAATATCTTTCTTAGTCTTCCTCAATGGAATGAGCACAACAAGGTACTAATACCACCATTAAAAGGAAAAAAACTAAGGAAGATGTGCCAAAATACAAGTTGTATATTAGTCTATGTATTATCTCTAACAAATCTCATAAATCCTTCAAGGTCCGGAGGAATTTCCGTTGGTGGTGGTGGAAAAGAAGCTTGTTCATCACCGCTTCCGGGCGAAGCAGCATCCTGCGCAAGTTCCGCTAGCATTTCTTTATAAGCTTCGTCTATCTCCGGTTGTGATTCTGCAAGCCCAAAATTTCTTCTTTCCGAACGGATCCAATCTCTGAAGAGTACTGATTTTTCCAAGCTCTCCCTTATAGACGCTCTATGATCACCGATTTGAAGTCTCGCTTGACTGAAAGCGCTCTCCGATGCCACTGTTGAAGCTTGAACACTTAAAATATCTCGAGTCATCCTTGAAAGAACCGGATAGTGTTTTTGTTTGTCCTTCCACCATTCCAAAACGTCGAAGGAACCGTCGGGATTCTCTGATTCAAGTCCCTGCGACAAATAAACTTGAAGCTCATTTAGTTGTGAACTATCACCAATATTTTCACTTTGGAAACCCCTGAACTCCGTCCAAGCACTGAGGGCCTTTATGCCCGCAGTTCTTTTACCTGGTCGTGAGGTGGACGAAGTGGGAGTTTGGGTCTAACATGATCTAAAGCAGTTTGATATGCATCATAAATTGTCTGTGCATTTATTTTAATTGAGGCCAGAGTATCTCCAAGTGTTGCATATTCGTCAGGTGAAAGTGACAAAGAGTCATAAATTTTTGAATACCAAAATTGGGGACCTCCTAATTTCATGGTAGGGTTTAACAGTGCAGCAACACCATAAATAGGGGGGATAGGAAAAAAATATTTTTTAAACTTAGATTTCATAGATTCAGTGGCATATTGATAAACTACACTATCTACAAATTTATCAAATAAACTTGCAAGTGCAGCTATATAAACTAAACAGTTAGAAATTGTAGGATAATATTGCCCAGATAAATCGTTAGTTGCTATAGAAAATTATTCTAAAAAATCTACAAGTGTTTTAACGTTAACCCAATCTTGATTTGTTAGGTGCTCGTCGTCTTCAGTATCACCATCACCTACACGAGCATTGTAGGTTACGGTAATTGGGTTCCTATATTCATACGCAACTACTAGACTTTCATACATGTAGTTCCATCTAGTAGGACAAGGTTTAGGAACTTTTCTTTCCTTAAGGCCACATTCATCACATTTTTTAAAATATTCCCTAAATCTACTTCTACGGTTTGAGTAGAATAGCCAGTTAAGAGCCATTTTTACCTTTTCAATTTCTACGTTTAACAATGCCATTCTGTCCCCGACAATTAAATGATAAATGTGACAAATGCACCTAACATGAAAAATATTAGAAAATGAGGGGTTTAGAGTTGTTGTAAGAGTAGTTATTGCGTGGGTGTTACTAGACGCGTTATCCATGGTAACAGACATTATTTTATCTGTAATGCAAAAATATCTACAAATGTCTGTTACCGTTTTAGCTATAAATTTACCAGTGTGGCGTGAGTTAATTATTCTATATGTGATAATGCGTTTTTGCATTATCCAGTCCTCGTCTATCCAATGACTGGTAACGGTTAAATAGTCACAGTCATTGGCACTTCTACCTATGTCTGTAGTAATTGCAATGCGATAATCTATATGGGTAAATAGATATCGCAAATATTGTTCGTATTCATGCTTATATTTGTAAATGTCGGCCTTCACTGTAGACCGAGGCCATCCTTTAAATGTAGGATTATAAATTTTTCTAATATAATGTATAAAATGGGGGTTAGAAGGAAAACTATATGGTAAGCACATAACTGTTACCATTTTTGATAGTTCTTCACGATCCTTATTTGGATCGTAGTATAAAATTTCCCCGATAACGGTGTTAATTCCGGGTTGGACTAAGTTTGAACCTACACTAGTTGTAACCGGACTACATCCGCCCGCCCCCTGTTCCGCAGCTTTCATTTGCAAATATCTTTGTTTCTCAGTAGGGTGTTTCATTAGGTGCCTAGTTAAACTACCCGTACCCTACGGTTGCCGGTATATTTATGAGCCAACAAAGACCCACAATATTTACACTTAGCTTTATTTTGTTCTCTTAATTGAGTAAAAAAGTGCCAAACA
>MCJB01001897.1:0-24224 GCA_002018475.1 Nicotiana obtusifolia
ACGTACAATGGCCACTATAGTCGTGTCAAACGATCCGGAAATGGTATGAACAACTATCAGGCCACAACCCTAAACATATATGGTGTTTCTCCACACCCTTCCTCCTCCAAAACTCCACAAATAAGTAGTGAAACACGCAGCTTTACAGCAACACAAAACAGTCCACAAAACAGTCCGCTACAAGTGAACAACTTGAACTCACGGCTTCCGATCACCGTCCCGTGAGTTCTTACACACATAGAACGACTTACCAAGACTTAATCAGTAGAAAACATGCATAAAATAGAGCAGTAAACTCACCTTGCTTGTTAGATAACTCAGCCCTTGCTTTGGTTCCTCAACTCTAGGGTTTACCTTCAACTAGAACTTGAAAGAGGGGAAAATCGATTAGGGTTTGTGTGGTGTTATTTTGGGGAGGGGTTGCAGGGGTTCTTTTAGGTTTTGAAGCTGATAAATGATAGTGAATTATCAGGCTTTAAAAGATATTAAAAGCCCTCTTATAACCGACTTGGGGCTTTTAACTTTTAGCACTTAATTTTGGCAAGTAGGTGATGCACCTACTTGTCACCTACCAGCCTGCGCAGTTCTACAGAAATGCAATTATCTCAATACTCCGAGATCGTATTGACAAACGGTTTGAAGCATTGGAAACTAGACTCATAGACCTTTAATTTGGTAGGTAGATCACCCCGTAACTCCTTGTAAATTGGGAGAAAATCTAAGAAACATTTGACCTAACGTTTAAGTAAAATTGTGAACCTAAGTCGACAAAAGGTTTCATAACTCGTTTGACTTCAAGACTTATGAAACGGATATCATATCATTCAAATACCTTAAAACATGACATTTTGGTAATGTTAAACACCTCTCGATTTTCCCAAAAACGCGAGTTACAACTTCCTTAACTCGTTTGTCCTCTAATACTTGTTAACCGCCCTTGTACACTTTTGCATCGTTTAGGACCAATAGGAATAAACTCTTATTGTCTCAAAGGTAATTCCCTTCTCGAACCAAGGTAGACTATCTTACAGTGTAATCTAACACGTACAAATATGGGTTATAACAATTCTATTCCGAACAGTCGTATTTAGAGATTTTCTAGCAAACTCAGTAGAGCTTATGACTTGTACTACCGATTTTGGATTGTAAGTTGTGTATAAGGATTTCTATTTCACATTTATTAGTTGATGATTGAATTCTTCTATTAATTCTGTAAGTTTTAGGCTTGTTAATACACAATTTTGCCCTCATATTTTTATAAAGGTTATATATGCTTTTAAAATATCATTCTTGCATCATCACCAATTTACAAGAGTCATACAAGTATTTTCCATAAATTTTTAAAACTTTAAAATTGATTTCTTGCATTTAAATTATTTGAATATGTATTAATTACCCCTTCAAATTATTTTTCTAATGACTTAGTTATCCAAATTTATTATTTGCACCCACATATATATTTCATAATATTTTACTTTATTTTATATAATTATATTTGTATTTAAGCTATTTACACAATTTTGCAAAAATAGCCTATATTCTATACATAATTGTATTTATTATATCATTTATACTAAAATAGCATATTTTATATTTTTATGATGTTAAGCTGTTATTTTCAATCATTTTACTGCATCAATAATATTTTTATTACTTATTAGTCATTTTTCATAATTTATTTTTTATGAATTTTGTATATTTAAATTGTAGCCTAATTTTGAGCTAATTTCAAACCAAATCAAGGCCCAAAACAGCTGGCCCATCTGCATTAACCCTTCAGTATCCCAAACCAAACAACCCCTTTACAAACCCGGTTGCGACCCCTCTAAATGACCCGCCCCACTCTTTCTTTTAATCTTTGCCGTTGATCTCTAAGATCAACGGCCCATAAACTACCTCCCCCTTTTTAATTAACCTCACCCAAACCCTAACCTCATTTTACCCGTTCCCCGCCCCTAAATCCTCTCTACTCTCTTCTTTTCTGAGAAACCCTAGACGCCGTATCTCCAAATCTTCTCTAAATCCGGCCCCAAAATAGAATCAATCCATGATTCTCTTACCTTCTATGCAATATCTCGTTGTTTCTTACAAGACTATGGTATTACATAATAGTTGCCCATTTTTGGCAACTACCGATCTCCCAAATCAAGGACCACCGCCTTCAACTTTTGAGATTTAGACGATATATCGTCTGGATGCACTCACTACCAGGCTATATGGGTCCGATTCAGTGATATTTCGACCATCTGTGTTCTCCTTTTGAACTAGGGTTTGCCTGATTTTCTCCTAAATTGATTCTAAATCAATTACGCATGCTTTTCTTTCCTTATTTGTGTTTAATCGACTTTTTCCTTGTTTGTGTGTTTAATTTTGCTACTATATAAACCCTTCCCCTTATTCCTCTAGACAGACCTGAATCACTTAAATTACTACTACTCTCTTATTCTTACTCGTCTTATACTACTCTAAGGCTCCATCTCTTGGCTGGCTGAAAGCCAAGGCCATTGAAGTTCGATTATCGAACCTTTCTCAGTATGAGCACTGCCCAGGGTTCATTCGAAACCCTTGGGAACTCTGACGCACTGAGATTCCTGGTTCTACTGTTCGTTTTGCTATTGACATTGAAGTGTTGCTGAAATTATTCCTCTTGTTTACTTGTTCATTAATCTGTAACTGGTAAGTACCTATGACTCTTGCAATTTCTTTTTCTTTTCGTTCGAGTTCCTGCTCTGTATATCTATGTCTTTGAGATTTTTATGAACCAACATGCTATTGTCTGCTCTGAAGCTATTCTCGAGGCTCTATACTTTCTAGTAATTAAACTTACCTATTTGTTGCCTTGGTTCTGTTTTCTTTAGTCTGTTTGCTCTAATTTGTGTGCTAGAAAGCTTATCACTATTACTTAGTCTGAGTTTAGCCTCTTTCCCTGGTCTGTACTTTTGTAATGAGTCGATCGATTCATGCCCAAAACCCATTCCATTTCTTGTTGAGTCACTCATATGCAACTTGATATTTTTCCTAGAGTTAACTCTTGATCATGTTATCAACCCAAACATATTTTCCCTGCTACTTGTGAATTAGTGCGTGTTCCCTACCTGGTTCTGTATCTTTATGATCAATCAATGCATGTGTTTCAGACCTTGTTAAGTCATTCTTGTCCAACCTGCTAAATTCCTACTGTACTGATTAGCTAAGACCTGTTTCCATGCCATTTAAGTTCTAATGTATGTTCGACTTATGCAATCCTGCGCTCTTCAATATTGTTTGAGACCTTAGGGTAAACCTCGTAACCAGCCTCTCCTCTCATGTATAGCCAACCAGTGCAAGGTCCAACACTAGACTATCTTGCTTCTGAAAATTGAAATGTCTTTTATATTGTGATTAATGTTCAACATGCTAGAGTTTTTCTCTGCTCAATTAAGCAATTTCTTGACCATGAGTTTGTTCTGTTACGTTGCTCCTTTGGGTTTTCATGATGGACACTTTCATGTGATGGCTGTGCTTTGTTTGTTTCTTGCCTGAATCTGCTAGACCTTCATCTAAGATTCCCTAGGTTGATTCTGAATCATGCTTCCTTTTTAAACTTTGTAGAATATGTCACTCTTAAACTTTGTTTCTAGCATTATAAGCATAAACCCGCCTTATACGTGCAATTTAGCCTGGGTTTATTTATGTGTCTTGACTAGAGGTGTTGTTAGCCACAACTCTAAGAACTAAGTGTTTAAGTTGTTTAGTTAATTCTATGAGTATTCTGCCACTAGTATGGCTGATTTTGGTATGGTTTGGGTAAGTAAGATTATTGGTTAAGCCTAGTGTTGGGCCCCACATGTTGGGTTTGAGCATGGAACTCAGGTTGCTATGATAAGTAGTATATGAGTTTGCTGTTGTGCGAAGATTAAGACCACTGAAGGCCTGGGGACATCTCTGGGTTGTTCTGCATTGGGCCTGTGTTTGGTCTATTGGGCTTATAGTTGTTTCATCCAATAACTAGTCATATTTAGGTTTATACCATGTCACTTGGGCCTGTAATAATTTGTAATAATGAATAATGGGGAGATTAATGAAAGGGGGCTGGGGTATTCTAATATTTGCATGAAAGGGTAGAAAACATGCCTATAGGGTCTACATGCTTTATGTACTACTTTGTTTAACTTGTTTTATCTCTGCACATCAATAGAAATCTTGTATATAGGAATCATGCACACCTCACTTGTACACTGTTCAAACACGTTAGTTCAAGTATTTACCATACTCGATTCTATGTTACTATTGTGCATTTAGACAGCATGCCTACAGGATGTGTAACATATGCTTTTGTTAACCTAGATACCATGCCTATAGGACTTCAAATAATCAATTGGTCGATGCTTCTACTACTTTTAGTGTACTGCCCATCTAGATATTATGACTATAAGACACTAATCTTTTAATCAACTACTTCTGTTGTTTTCACTACACTGCCCTGCCTAGATGACATGCCTATAGGAACAAGGTATTATAAAAATCAAGTCTGATTGTCAATTGTTAGAAATCCTGCCTATAGCATGTTGTCACTCGCTTAAAAATTATTTATGAGATCAACGTTATTAATACTGGACTCTCAAAGCTGTTTCACTACTTAATCATGCAACTATTAGAAATCATGCCTATAGGACAATGTCACCTGCCTAAGATGCATTTTTACATAATCAGCGCTAATAATTCTGAGTTTGCAAAGAGTTTACTGCCTCCTCGCCTAAGCCATTTAGAATAATAACGTTGCATATACAATGCTGGAATTCAGAATCACCTAGAAACCATGCCTATAAGACTCTAAGTTTTTAAATTCTTAAATCATCTACTGCCTATTCTGCCGCGTGCATTTGTTGTCTATGTGTGGAGGCTCACTTGGGCCTTTAATTGTCTTTACGTGAAGTCCTAGTTGTTTTGAATGTCACCTAACTTTCTCATTTTGAGCAACCTAAGTTGAGTTTAGAACCACCTCATAGTAGGTCCAAAGCCTCCTGGCCCATATGTATGGGACGGGTAGTGCACGCATAAGATACAATTTAGAATTGAATTAGAGCAACTTTAAGTAACAACTTCAACATAGTACTTGGGTAGCAGGAGATGATAGTCTGTGCCCGTTGAATAATATGAGTAACCCCTATCTTAAGGGATTCCAAATTACTATTTATGTTGCAAGGGGTGATCCTTTAGGCTAAAAAACTTAGGACCCTTCCTTTTTTCTTTATATGCTTGTTATTTACACTTAGTTATTTAACATAGACCAATGCAGTTTTACACTTGTAATCTTTAAGATTTGTACCGATTATTTATTCTTATGAGTTATAATAGAGTCTTCAATTTCTATATTTTTCATTGCTTATTTGATCACCTAGCTTAATTACATATTCCACATAGTTTAAAATTCGGCCGGGACCCACAGTTGTGGACCTCGAAGAGTGTCTAACACCTTCTCTTTGAGGTAATTTGAGCCCTTACCCAATCTTTGGTGACGTTGACTAGTCAAATAGAGTTATTCGCGAATAGATGGCCTAACGCACCTTAAAAATCATTAGGTCGCGACTCTTCTCTTTTAATACCCATTTAAAAGAGTTGTCACACGCGAGAAAACGGGGCGAGAAGGCTTACCTAGTTTTAGAGACTATGTGCCATCACGGCATCCTACGGAAGAAAATTGGGGTCGTGACAACCATAAACGTTATAAATTCCAATCGTTTAATGTGAATTTAAATCGAATTAAAGAAGCTGCTCTCTGTTATAATCGCATTCGCTAAATACGACTAATAAATCGCATTCACTAATAAATCGCATTCACTTATACTTATAATCTCACTCATAAATGCGACTTATAAATCTTATTCACTAAATACGACTTATAAATCGCGTTTTAAAATGCGACTTTAAAGCGCTGAATGCAAAAAACGCATCATGTGAATGCGACTATAAATCTCATTGCTGAATGCAATTTATTGCTTAATGCGACTTATATATTAGTTTATCGAATGAGTTTTTCCTCTATTTTTCTTCTTATATAGATATATAAGAAGGTGTTTGGCTAAGGTTATAAGCTCGCCAAATTGGCTTATAAGTACTTTTTGAATTTTTTACGCGTTTGGTAAACGTCCAAAGTGCGTATAAGCTAAAATCAGCCATAAGTCATAAGTTGGCCAACCCCAACTTATGACTTTTCAGCTTATAAGCACTTTTAGTTTGATTAAAACTTTTAATAGTGTATCCTTAATAATATTTTTTAATTTATAAAATATTTTTCCCAAAATAATTTTTTTAATTTTTTTCATTCCATATTCGTTGTTTATCATTTTCTCGACAAAGAAACTTTTTAATTCATAATCTTTTATAAAATTTTAAGGGTAATTTAATCTTTTTGCAAAAGAACAGTTTATGAGCACTTTTCTACCAAACATATCAACGACTTGTTATCAGTTTCAGCACGTTTATCCAAACATATAAATTCTTATTTAAAAAATCAATTTCAGAGTTTAAAAATACTTTTCTAACACTTTAAGCTCAGGAGCTATTTACCATCGGCTGTCCCAAACGGGCTCGTAATGAGCTCGTAAGATTTCACTCTTTATGTCTAAACCTGCGAATCCATTTTCTTCCCTCACTACAACACCACCATCTCGTCTTTCTTCAATGAAGAAGGCCAAGTCTCAGGCCGCAGCTACTTGCTCTATTGATAACAGCAAGAAGAATGGCCACCAGCACGTTCACTTCGAATTCCTGGACGAGTTTACCCTTAAAACCGGATAACAATTGAATTTGTTCGTAGTGCTAAGGATCCGTGAATCAATTTGATACAGTGTAAGAATATGACGTAGAAGATTAAAGTATAATAAGCAAAAGAGAACAGTCAAACCACAAGTATCCAATAGCTGATGATGAATTATGAGAAATAGGGAAGTATTTTGATGAACAGTGGTGATAACAGTAGAAATATATTGTTTTCTCTCTAAAATGTATCGTGTCTTATAATGGGGGGTCAATGCCCTTCTTATAGGTAAATGAAAGAGTCCTAAATAAAGTAAAAGACTGATTACAAGGCAAATCCCATTAATTACGGGATTGAATATCCTAAGATGATGGCATAACGGCAATAACGGTTGAGAAAATTGCTCCTGGCGAGATATCCGGGATTGGCGAGATATACGGTCCGAAGCTGATCCTTTGTTACGAGGCATCCCCTGGCCGACCATATCGGTTGTCCCATTTCAGCTGCTCCAGCCTATGTGTCCGACTTGTTGATTTCGGACCGGGGTGGCTCGGCCTCACATTATAACCAGACCCAACTCTACTCGATTGCATCCGACCCAATACAGATAGTCCCCTCGTTTATTGGAGAATAAGGACAAAAAACGATATGAGTTATCAACCTTCGAACTTCTTGACTAAGCGATCGATATTCCCGCTTAACGTGACGCGGAAGCACAACTGTCAAAATCGCTTATCCCCAAAAAGATCCTATGTATGACGGTAGCGTAGTGATGCACACAACCGTCGATGTAGGAAATCATTACCTGCTCGCGTGCATTTAATGCCGCTTACCTCGTGCTTCGTGCTGCCGCTTTTTGGGAAAGTATAAATACTTCCTCCCCCTTTGGATCAGTCTGTTTGTTTTCACGCAATTAATCACTTTGTCTCTTTTGATCTTCTTGAGCAGAAAAACTTTTAGTCTTCTTCATCGAAAGCCTTCTGATCTCCTTTGCTTCTTGCTACTCCAATTGCCAAAACTTCCAAGTCAGTTCCTTTAAGACAAACTTCTCCCGCTCAGCCTGTTGAAGAGGCTGAGCCCATCCGCACTGAAGAGCCCTCTATGGAGCCTCCATTGAAGGCCTTCATACCAGTGGGATGTTACATAGGCACCGACTTCAAGGTTGAGAAGCCGTCTCCGGTACCCGGTCGGGGTGAACCGGTTTCAGATTATATTAGTTCAATCACCCCCAAACACCTTGATAGGGTGAAGGCCGAGTGCCATTGGACTGATAAAGAAATAGTAATACCTTCCCCTAACGAGGCCATTACTACACACGTGGAGGGGTATCTTAGTGTATACACTTACCCGTTCACGTTAGGACCCATAGACCCTATGATTGTCAAATTTTGTAAGAGATATCAGGTCACTTTAGCTCAAGTCCACCCTTCCATGTGGTGTATAGTTTATCTTTTTCGTTTTTTCGTAGATAAGGTCGAGGGGGGACATCCTTTTACCCTCGACTATCTGCTTAGATTATACAGTCCTCGAATGTTCCGAGGGGGACTGATCAAACTAGCTCGACGGGCCAGTAAGGCCCCGTTCTCGAGCATAGACGAAGACAGGGATCGGGGCTGGATGAGCCGATATGTTCGAATTAAGACTTCCGATCTGATCCCTGCCGATAGCATGCCGTTTTCTGAGAAGTGGAACTTCAAACGTAAGTGCTTCTCAACTTAACCTTTTTCATTACTGTCTTTCAATGTTTAACTGATATATCATCATGTGCAGCCGCTTCCCAGTCACCGGCCGCGATCAATGACCTGAAGGACTGGGTCAGGAAAATCGTGGCCCAGAGGTCGTACTCTGAGCGGGCCTGGAGGGAAATATCGAAAGGTCTCTGGGAGGCAAAGAACCATGGTAAGCTTCATCTACATTCATCTTTCTCAGAACAATCGGTACCAACACTTAATACTCTGGAATTTATGCTTTGCAGGTCTCTCGAAGGATGCCGAGTTGAGGTCGGCAGCTACTAGTGGGATAGTTCCTCGTCCCCTTCCCGCGTCGGAGAAGGAAGGAGGAAAGAAAAGAACAAGGGCTCCTGACTATGCTGAGCCCGAAAAGAAGAAAAGTAGGAGGAAGATGGCGGCTCGTAAAATCACAGCCTCCGATGCCGCTATTGAACCGAGTGATGACTCCGATGGGGCGAAGAGTCCTGAACTTGATAAAACCCCTCGGGAAGTCCCCGAGCCTGTTGCGGAGGAAACCAGTGCCTCCCTAGTAGCCAAAATTGAAAAGGGAGCAAGGGCCGAAAGTCGGGCCAATGTGCAAGAGGTTGCACAAAGATCTTCGGACATTCCCGAGACGGAGCATTCTCCTTCCTTCTCGGAGACAATCCGAGATGCTGGGACTCACATGCCGGGCAAGGTACCAGCCACAGCAGGGATCTTCGAGGAATGCTTCGACGGGGTGCCATCGGCCGATACTTACGGCCTTGAAATCCCCAGAAGGAGTCCCCCAGCCGAAACAAGTGGAACGTCGGCTGGTATTAAGCTAGTAGATAAGTTCCCCACACCGAGCTTGAACCCAGAGAGGAGTCGGGTGATAACCCTTGCTATCCCCGAAGACGCCCGAGCATTAGGCCCCCCGGTAGGCATAGCAAGCTACCTCCACGGCTTGGTAACCGAAGAGGACTGAGCTGCTATGAACGCCGTGGACTGGGCTTGCTTGTTCAACGAATCTCAGCAAGCATTGAACAAAGTAAGTTTTTCTGTTCTCCTTAGATTATATTCAACACTTTGGTTCACACTCCCATACTGAAAGTCTTCTGTTTGAATTTTCCACAGTCTTCGGTGCTCCATCACGAAGTGTTCCTTCGTATCAAAGAAGGAATGGTACAAGAGTGGGAACGACGTCAGCAGCTTGAAAATGAACTAGCGAATCTCCGAGCCGATCTGAACTTCACGAGGAAAGAACGTGCCTCTTGTGTTGATCGGTTGGGGCAAATGGACAGCCGGCTGGATCAGCTTCGATCTGAACTGAGTGGGGCAAAAGCCGAAGCGAGCAGTTGGAGAGTCAAAACCGAGCTTCTAACTGCAGAGACGACTCTCCAAGGACAAGTCTCGGCAGCTCAGGAAACAATCGGAGCCCTGCCTAAGGATAATGAATACCATCGGCTCCAAGCTGAATCGTCCAACCAAGAACGGGCGGCCCTGGCCAACCGACTTCAGGAAGCAAAGTTAGAAATTGCTGCTACCAAGGCCAAGGCCGATAGTTTAATAGCTCAGTATAGAGCTGATGCTGAAGTAGCTCACGAGCAATCAAAGGCGCTGACCGAATATACTCAATGCCAAACTCGCCTTACCGTTCTCGAGGAGCTTCAGGCCCGTGGCTTCGATTTGTCCTCCGATGTCGAAGAGGCATCGAAAGTCGAGGAAGAAATGAGAAGGAAAATGTTTCATGAAGAGTTCGAAGATGGCTCATATTGATATTTTTCTACTGTCCGAATGATGTAACAATCCCACTTTGTATGATGATCGTTATGAAATATATCTTAAGTTTGTTTTTTGTTCTTTGATTCTTATGTGTCAAAATACCCTGCCTTAGCTAGGATCACAAATCGCGACCGATAATTAATAATTAGCCCGGCTTTAGCCCTGTTCAAAGCGATAACCAGCTCGGCCTTGGCCTAGTTCATAGAGATTTAATCAAGTTATCATTTGCTACGTTTTCAACCATTAANCGGTGCTCCATCACGAAGTGTTCCTTCGTATCAAAGAAGGAATGGTACAAGAGTGGGAACGACGTCAGCAGCTTGAAAATGAACTAGCGAATCTCCGAGCCGATCTGAACTGAGTGGGGCAAAAGCCGAAGCGAGCAGTTGGAGAGTCAAAACCGAGCTTCTAACTGCAGAGACGACTCTCCAAGGACAAGTCTCGGCAGCTCAGGAAACAATCGGAGCCCTGCCTAAGGATAATGAATACCATCGGCTCCAAGCTGAATCGTCCAACCAAGAACGGGCGGCCCTGGCCAACCGACTTCAGGAAGCAAAGTTAGAAATTGCTGCTACCAAGGCCAAGGCCGATAGTTTAATAGCTCAGTATAGAGCTGATGCTGAAGTAGCTCACGAGCAATCAAAGGCGCTGACCGAATATACTCAATGCCAAACTCGCCTTACCGTTCTCGAGGAGCTTCAGGCCCGTGGCTTCGATTTGTCCTCCGATGTCGAAGAGGCATCGAAAGTCGAGGAAGAAATGAGAAGGAAAATGTTTCATGAAGAGTTCGAAGATGGCTCATATTGATATTTTTCTACTGTCCGAATGATGTAACAATCCCACTTTGTATGATGATCGTTATGAAATATATCTTAAGTTTGTTTTTTGTTCTTTGATTCTTATGTGTCAAAATACCCTGCCTTAGCTAGGATCACAAATCGCGACCGATAATTAATAATTAGCCCGGCTTTAGCCCTGTGATAAATTCAAAACACCTTAATAATTGGTTGGGCCTTAGCCCTGTTCAAAGCGATAACCAGCTCGGCCTTGGCCTAGTTCATAGAGATTTAATCAAGTTATCATTTGCTACGTTTTCAACCATTAATCTTATAGGGATCGGAGTCATGCCTTAGCAAAATTTTTGGACCCTTATCAAATAAGTTTGATTTTGACTCGAAGTCATGCTCTTTCAAGCTTCGATTGAATAAGAGTTTTCAAGTTGATCCGGTCTTAGCCGTAAATCAGTTTGGTCGAATAAGAGTTTTCAAGTTGATCCGGCCTTAGCCGTAAATCAGTTTGACCGAACAAGAATTTTCAATTCGATTCGGCCTTGGCCGTAAATCGGGATTGCCCATATTGGTCTTAATTCCCTTTGTGCTTATCGAGTTTTGAAAAGGCCTTAGCCTGGTTTATCGGTTTTGGGGTTTGCCTTGTTAGGTCTTATTCCCCTCGGTCTTGATGCACATTTTTCTCTAATATCAATTATTGATAATGCGGAGATAATAAGAAAAGCCCTTAGACTTGATAACACAATGTAGGCATCAAATGACCTTGTTAATATTTGTGTAATTGTACATCTTCGTTGGTCGGAGGCGAATCAGATCGTTCTATTCGGGTACGGCTCTTCTGGCCGTTTGACCCTTACATCAATTCCTAGCGATCTTTATTTTGGCCCCTCGAAATTGAAGTGAACAAACTAATGTAGCTAAAATTTAATATGGTAGCACGACATAAACTGCCTCATTAAAAACCTTGCCGCAAAACCCAAATTGGGAGAAAACCGGTCGAAGGGAAAAAGAGTGCAGCGCGTGCTTTCAGCCTTAATGTTTGGGGATTACTTGTCCGATATCAATTTATCCTGCATAGGTTAGTATCGATAAACGAAGTGAAAAGAAAGTAAAAAGGGCAGAGTAAGATACCTCAGCAGTAGTATCTCTTCAAGTGGCTCACATTCCAGTTGTTTGGCAGCTGTTTACCATCCAAAGTCCCCAGCTTGTAGGATCCCTTCCCGGTGGTTTTCAGTATAGTGTAGGGACCTTCCCAGTTCAGTCCCAATTTCCCTTCGTTAGGGTCTCGAGTATTTGGGGTGATTCTTCTGAGCACCAAGTCCCCTGCATTGAAGTGTCGAAGTCGAGCTCTCCGATTATAGTACCTTTCGATTCTCTGCTTCTGAGCTGCCATTCGAACTAAAGCAGCCTCTCTTCTTTCATCCAAGAGTTCTAGGCTAGTATTCATAGCCTCTTGGTTGGACTCTTCGGTCACGTATTGAAATCTGACGCTCGGTTCGCCTACCTCGACCGGTATCAAAGCTTCGGCGCCGTACACTAAAGAGAATGGAGTGGCTCCGGTACTGGTTTCTCTCCATCTTCCTTTGGCGTCGATTAACCTTTTCTTCAAATTTTGCAGTATAGTTTTGTTGGTTGATTCCGCCTGACCGTTGCCACTGGGATGGTAAGGAGTCGACAATATTCTTTTGATTTTATTGTCTTCGAAGAATTTGGTTATCTTGCTGCCGACGAACTGCTTTCCATTGTCGCACACGATCTCAGAAGGCATCCCAAATCGGCAGATGATGTGGTCCCATATGAAGTCGATCACCTCTTTTTCTCTGACCTTCTCGTAAGCCTGTGCTTCCACCCACTTAGAAAAATAGTCAGTCATAAAGAGGATAAATTCAGCCTTACCTGGTGCTCGAGGGAGTGGCCCTACTATATCCATTCCCCACTTCATAAATGGCCACGGCGATAAAACTGAATGCAGTGTTTCGGCTGGCCGGTGGATGATCGGTGCGTGTCTTTGACATCTGCCGCACTTGCGCACGAACTCCTTTGCGTCCTTCTCCATATCGATCCAGTAATAGCCAGCCCGGATTACCTTCCGAACTAATGATTCGGAGCCCGAATGATTGCCACAAGCTCCTTCTTGTATCTCTTTCAGGATATACTCGGTATCCCCGGGGCCGAGACATATCGCTGGCCAAACAAAATCGGGCCGCCTTTGTACGCAATGCCCTCGATTCTTTGGGGTCGTGCGGGACTTTGCCTGAGCTGAGGTATTCTATGTACTTGTTCCTCCAATCCCACGTCAAACTTGTCGAGTTGACTTCGGCATGGCCTTCTTCTACCACCGATCTCATCAACTGTACGACTTTTTCGGAGTTGATCTCTTCATCATCGACCGTCGAACCTAGGTTCGCAAGAGCGTCGGCCTCGCTGTTTTGTTCCCCGGGAATATGTTGCAGGGTCCATTCCTTGAATTTTTGCAAAGTGACTTCAAGCTTATCCACATACCTCTGCATACGGCCCTCCCTGACTTCGAATGTCCTATTTACTTGGTTGACCACAAGGAGGGAGTCGCACTTGGCTTCAATTATTTTTGCCCCAAGGTTCTTGGCTAGTTCCAGACCTGCAATCATTGCCTCATACTCGGCTTCATTGTTAGTCAATTTTATGGTTTTGATGGACTGTCTAATAGTATTTCTGATCGGAGGTTTTAGTACGATACCTAAACCCGACCCTTTCGAATTCGAGGCTCCGTCTGTGAACAGAGTCCACACTCCCGAAGGAGTCCCCGATTTAGTCATGAGTTCCTTTTCGACTTGGGGAATAAGCGACGGTGTGAAGTCGGCGATAAAATCAGCTAGTACTTGAGATTTTATCGAGGTTCGAGGTCGATATTGGATATCGTACTCGCTGATCTCGATGGCCCATTTGGCCAATCGGCCCGATAGCTCGGGCTTATGCATGACATTCCTAAGTGGGTAAGTTGTCACTACGCATATCGGATGACTTTGGAAATACGGTTTTAATTTCCTAGAAGCACTTAATAGGGCTAGTGCTAGCTTCTCTAAGTGCGGGTACCTGGTTTCAGCTTCCCCTAATGTTCTACTAACATAATATATGGGGAACTGGGTACCCTGTTCTTCTCGAACTAAGACTCCGCTCACTGCTATCTCCGATACAGCGAGATAAAGGTATTACAGCTCGCCCATTTTTGGCGTATGTAATAGAGGCGGGCTAGAAAGGTACCTTTTAAGTTCCTCTAAAACGTGTTGGCATTCCAGTCCCCATGAAAACTCGTTCTTCTTCTTTAGCAAATTGAAGAATTGGTGGCTTCTGTCTGACGACCGGGATATGAAGCGGCCTAAAGCTGCGATCCGGCCTGTGAGTTTTTGTACGGCCTTGACGCTGTCGATGACTCTTATATCTTCGATAGCTTTGATCTTGTCCGGGTTAATCTCTATTCCTCTGTTCGAGACCATGAACCCGAGAAATTTCCTGGAACCTACCCTGAACGCGCATTTTTCCGGGTTCAACTTCATATTGTATTTCTTCAAAATGTCGAATGTTTCCTGCAAATGACTAAGATGGTCCTCTGCTCGCAGGGATTTAACCAACATGTCATCAATATAAACCTCCATGGTTTTACCTAGTTGGTTTTCGAATATTTTATTTACCAGGCGCTGATATGTTGCCCCTGCATTCTTAAGCCCGAATGGCATCACATTATAGCAGTAAGTGCCATATTTAGTGATGAAGGACGTTTTTTCTTGATCGTTCTTATCCATTTGTATCTGGTTATATCCAGAATAGGCGTCGAGAAAACTTAGAGTCTCGTGGCCAGCAGTAGCATCGATCATACGATTGATTTTGGGCAGTGGGAAAGAATCTTTAGGGCAGGCTCTATTTAAGTCCTTATAATCTATACACATTCTAAATTTGTTCCCCTTTTTTGGCACTACAAATACGTTAGCTAACCATTCGGGGTATTTTACCTCCCGAATGGACCCTATATTCAAAAGCTTGGTTACCTCTTCCTGAATGAAGACCTGCTTGACTTCGGATTGAGGCCTCCTTTTCTGCTTGACCGGCCAGAATTTTGGGTCGACACTCAGCTTATGTGTCGCAATCTCCGATGGTATGCTTGTCATATCCAAATGGGACCAAGCAAAAGAGCTTTCATTAGCTGAAAGAAAAGAAAGTAGTTTGGTCCTGAGCTCGGAGTTCAAACCCGAGCCCAGGTATACCTTCCAGTCGGGTGCGTCATGGCGGATTGGGATTTGCTACAATTCCTCGATCGTCGATTTGGTTGCGTCGACCTCATCCGGGATAACAAAGGATCGGGGTACCCTGAAGCTGTCTTCATCGGGCTGATCTCGCTCGCCCTCATCTATCGAAGGCGACTTTTGTGATTGCTATTTGGCCTTCTGTTGGGGATTGATAGACTTCGATGTTGTTTCTTCTATCGCGAACATCTCCCTTGCCGCATGCTGTTCCCCATAAACGGTGATGATTCCTTCGGCCGATGGGAATTTTAACATCTGGTGCAAGGTTGATGGTACTGCCCTAATGTCATGTATCCAGGGTCTTTCGAGCAGGGCGTTATACCTCATATCGCCCTCGATTACGCAGAACCTCGTTGCCCTGGTGGTTCCGGCGACGTTCACCATCAATGTTATCTCTCCCTTTGTTGTTTCTGATGCCATATTAAAACCGTTGAGTATCCAGACCTCGGAAACGATTTGATTCGTTAGTCCCAGCTGTTCGACGACCCAGGCCCGGACTATGTTGGCTGAACTTTCAGGGTCGATAAGTACGCGCTTTACTCGGGTATCGTGTACCAACATTGATATTACCAGTGCGTCGTTATGGAGTTGTGCGAGGCCCTCGATTTCTCTGTCGCTGAAGCATATGGTTCCTTCAGACGCATAGTCCCGAGTTCATTTATCTCGAGTGATGGAAATTTTTGTACGCTTCAGTACCGGTACTTGGGGTGCGTCCGTACCTCCAATTATCATGTTGATAATATGTTTCGGTTCCTTTTGATCTGCCGGCCTGTCCCTGTTTTCATAATGATTCCTTGCCCGGTCGCTAAGAAATTCCCGAAGATGTCCGTTCTCAAGCAACCGGGCTACCTCCTCTCTCAACTGTCGGCAATCTTCCGTTCTATGAGCGTGAGTGCCATGATATTTACATACAAGGTTAGGATCCCTCTTGGCGGGGTCTGTTTGCAATGGTCTTGGCCATCTGGTGTCTTTGATGCGGCCAATTGCTGAAACCAGGGTTACCGACTCGACATTAAAGTTATACTCGGATAGCCGGGGTGCTTCCTGTTGATCGTTGGTTTTCTCAAAGTTGTCTTTTGGCAACGGCCTTCTGTTCCTTTGATTTACTTTGTACCTGTTTTCCTGTCTCGGGACCTTGAGTCCCCTCGATACAATCCGTCGATCTTCCGGGTATGGTCGATGCCTGTATCGATTCGACCTTGGTTCACGAAGGTTGTCTCTTCGAGGTCGATCAAAGGTCTTAACTGTATAAGAGGAACCTGATGTAACCCCGACATGATCATCCTCTATCCTGATTTTTGACTGATACCGGTTGTGGATATCTGCCCAGGTGACGGTCGGGTATTCGATCAAACTCTGCTTGAGTTGCCTAGATGCTGCAGAACTGCCGGTATTCAGCCCTTGGGTGAAAGCTTGCACTGCCCAGTCGTCTGTAACTGGTGGTAGATCCATCCGCTTCTTTTGGAATCGAGATACGAACTCCCTTAACGTTTCACTGTCGCGTTGTCTGACTTTGAATAAGTCGTACTTCCTTGTCTCGACCTTAATGGCCCCTGCATGGGCTTTTACAAATGTATCAACTAACATATTGAAGGAGTCGATGGAGTTTGGTGGTAAGTTATGATACCACGTCATCACTCCCTTGGATAGAGTTTCTCCGAATTTCTTCAGGAGGACGGACTCAATTTCGTCATCCTCGAGATCGTTCCCCTTTATAGCACAAGTATAGGCTGTCACATGCTCATTAGGGTCCGAAGTTCCGTTGTACTTAGGAATTTCGGGCATGCGAAACTTCTTGGGGATCGGCTTCGGAGCGGCGCTGGATGGGAATGGTTTCTGTACGAACTTTTTGGCATCCAGGCCTTTCAACACTGGAGGTGCTCCCGGTATCTGATCTACTCTTGAGTTATATGTTTCGACTTTTTTATCGTTGGCTTCAATTTTTTTTTCTCCTGTCTCGACCGGCTTAGTTAACTCTTCCAGCATTTTGATAATCCCAGAGTTGATCCCCGAGCCGCTCTCATCCGGTTGCGCTGCGACTGGTTCATTTTGCTCGGTTGGTGCCTGAGGGGGAACGTTTTCTGCTTTGTCCGGGTTCTGAGTGCGGCTTTGCAGTTGAGCTATCACCGCTTGCTGAGCTTGTAGTATGTCAAATATTACCCTGAGACTGATTTCGCTCTCTCCGCTTTGTTGAATCCCCGAGCGGTTCTCCCCCCGGACGCTGTGCGACGAGCCGTGTGCCTGGTCAGCATCGAGCGCCATTTGAGAATTGACGTCGACTGGGACCTCATGTCCGGGCACAGTGTTGTTTTTAACTTGGTTGTTGACCTCGTTGTTGATTTGCGCCATGATTAATCTGTAACCTGAAAAACAGAGAATTCTGTAAAGAGCAAGTGTAAAATTGTGTTTGAAAGAGAAACGTATCGAAAGTTCACTAATATCCTTAGCCCCATGGTGGCGCCAAACTGTTTACCCTTAAAACCGGATAACAATTGAATTTGTTTGTAGTGCTAAGGATCCATGAATCAATTTGATACAGTGTAAGAATATGACGTAGAAGATTAAAGTATAATAAGCAAAACAGAATAGTCAAACCACAAGTATCCAATAGCTGATGATGAATTATGAGAAATAGGGAAGTATTTTGATGAACAGTGGTGATAACAGTAGAAATATATTGTTTTCTCTCTGAAATGTATCGTGTCTTATAATGGGGGGTCAATGCCCTTCTTATAGGTAAATGAAAGAGTCCTAAATAAAGTAAAAGACTGATTACAAGGCAAATCACATTAATTACGGGATTGAATATCCTAAGATGATGGCATAACGGCTATAACGGTTGAGAAAATTGCTCCTGGCGAGATATCCGGGATTGGCGAGATATACGGTCCGAAGCTGATCCTTTGTTACGAGGCATCCCCTGGCCGACCATATCGGTTGTCCCATTTCGGCTGCTCCAGCCTATGTGTCCGACTTGTTGATTTCGGACCGGGGTGGCTCGGCCTCACATTATAACCGGACCCAACTCTACTCGATTGCATCCGACCCAATACACCCTTGTATGCTCATGATCCATGATTCGGTTGGTAGTGGTGGTGGTAGGGTCACTTCTAATTTGTCTCGCAAGAAAGCTATCCCATTCCAGCCTGCTATTAAGAAGCAGCTCGTCATTAAGCTCCTCAAAGGTAGTCTTGCTTTTTGAGAATCGATTTTGCATTCCAGAGGTTGAAACTTAAATGTTGTAAGCGTTTGGTGATATTAGGGTTCTGAGAGTTGATATGTTAGTTTGGAATTTGAATTTGTAGGTTTTAAGTTGGAATTGATTGTTGGGTATCAATAAAGGTGAATGGAAAATGACGGGATAAAAAATTAAGGGAATGTAAAAGGTTCCTTTTTGCTTTGGTTAAGGCGTTTGTCCCACATAGGAAAGAAAGAAAAAGAGAGGTGTATATATTAAATTACACCTTCTCTAGTTGCTAAAAGGGTTGAAGAGGCAAGGACCCCTAGCGCCGTCGTCGTCGCTCGCTCGCTCGGCTCGGCTACGGCTACGGCTTCGGCTTCGGCTTCGGATTCAAATTTCCCTCCAAAACGTGGTGACTCATCTGAATGGTTGCAAACATTCAGAATCAGTACCTCCAACCTGGTGACTGATCTGAATGGTTGCAATCATTCAGAATCAATACCTCCAACCTAGTGACTGATCTGAATGGTTGCAAACATTCAGAATCAGTACTTTAATGGCTATAAATACTTGATGTTTTTCCAGAATTCATACGAAAAATTTTATCTACTATTAAACTTTCTGCTATCAAATTTTCTGTGTGATATACTCCCGTCAAGTGGTTCGCTGCTATCAGAATTGGAGTACTACTTTTCTGGTAATATAATCGTTCTATCCTAGGAGGGGATATTCCAGTAACCTCGAGTACTGTGAGGGAAATAATTTCCTTAAGGAAACACTTTGAACTAAGTGGGCTCGATTTCTGTTCTTCTACAATTTTTCTACTGTTTTCCAGTATCTGTTTTTTATACTGTTTTACTAAGTATTTGACAGATTAAACGTATACTGATTAATATTAATAACATTGATGAGTCCTAAATTGAGTGATTTCAATTGGAATTTGAAAATTTTCACCTCATTGTATTTAAGAATTTGAGTTGCTCTGGTGTGTGATGTTTGTCTTTATATCAAATTTAGCATTTTGAGAGGGAGGCATTTAAGCTGAAATGAACGGATAATTTATGACCTCTTAATTGACTCCATCACTGAGCTGTCTTGATGATATTAGAGTTCTGAGATTCCGGTTGGTTAGTGTGGTGTTGAATGTGTGGGTTAAAAGTGAAATTTGATCCTAATTGACCGAATCAAATTGAAAATTGAATATTGTCCACCAAAATATTGGTAGTAATAGTATCTGCCTTTTGTGTTCCATTTTCTCATAAAAATATTTAGTATTCTCAAAAATCGGGCTGTTGTGTCGTCTCACGTTGTTCTGTTTTGTATAAATTTGTATTTTGTTCTGAGATTGAAACCTTTCCCCTTTATTGTTCTTGTTCTGATTAGGGATGTTTTTTTTTTTTTTTATGTTAGGTTTATGAGAGTTTAATTAGTATTGGGATTGAGTTAGTAGGATATAGAATATAAATCTGAATGATGATTAGTGGTGCCGGATATTGTGTTGCTTTTCATCTTTTTTTAGCTGAATTGATTGATTAATTGTGACCTTTCCTATGATTTCATGGATAAGTTACAAGTGAAGTTATTATTGGGTTCTATAACTGTCCCACAAAAACTATACTGATGCTTCTGAAGAGGTTCGTTAAGATCTAAAGCCCATAATCTTAAGGTGTTACATATAAGTGCTACTTATCTATTCATGTATGTAGGTAAATGCCATTCAGATGAAGGAAAAAGTTGAGGAGAACACAAGCACCACAGAAAGAGTATTCCAGGACCGGCAATACCAGGTTTGCTATTCTATTTCCTCCCCTCACTACTCTTGTATGTTGGGTGATTTCTCAAAAATCTAAAGCCAGTGAACTTTCTATATCATTTTTAACTGATACAATGTTTGTTGTTTCTTAATGGGATTGCCTCACAACTTTGTGTAATAACTAACTTGTTAAGTTGTTGCTTGATATTTTTTCGCGTCTTTTTTTTCCTGCTCAAATTTCCTGTTGATAGGCAACAATTCTGTTTTTTTAAGGCCATAGATTGTCAGGAAAAGAGACAAATTTCTTGACATGACTTGGGCTAAAATAACTCAAGGAAATGATATTGCTCTTGATATCAAGGGAAAATTTCAGACTTATCGTTCTTTTTTTATGTTGATTTAATCCGGTTTTCTGTCTCTGCTTCGGCAGGTCGATGCTGCTATTGTTAGGATAATGAAGACCAGAAAAGTGTTGAGTCATACCCTTTTAATAGCTGAACTCTTTCAGCAGGTAAGATCACTCATTACCTTAATATATCACAGATGATTTGGGGAAATGGATTTGGTGCAAGCTCCGGAGATGCATGAACTCCACACTAAAACCCTTTTACTTATAACCTATCAGTTGTCCCTATTGGTGTCTTGCCTTGGATCGTTGCATTCGTAGCCAGATGCTAAAAGATATTGGCAAGCTGAGTAGAAATAGAACTGTCTCAAATTCCTTATTGACAGGCTTAACAATAAATAAAGCTTTCAATGAATTTAAGTACCATCAAAATCATGTTTCAGTCATCTTACTGCCAGCTTACCTATATCAATGTTCTCAAAAGCGCGCTATGATTTTTTGAAGGCAAATAATATATCAACAAGCATAATAGTAATATAACATTGAGCCTTATATTTGGAGCAGAAATGAAGAATATGAAATATCATAAGAAAGCATTTGGGTGGAGACTGGAGAGTGTACTTTAACTTCTATTTAGGCCAATGGCTCCTATACCACTAAAAGGCTGCTGCTCTTTGACTTGCAAAGTAGTGAAATTGTATAATGCTTATATTGAGAGGGGAAACCCAAAACAGATGATTGATCTTGCGTAAGTTTTTAGTGCTTCTCTCTCAGGATTTCTTATTGATCCTCCATTTTGTTTCATCTGTTTTTCACTATTATAAATGTTGAAATTATGAACTCCATATCCAATTGATTTATCTGGCAAATGGGATGGCCCGGCAGGAAGGATAGATCTGTTTTTTTTTTCTTTTCCTGAATCTGTTACTTATTGGAGATGCAGCTTAAGTTCCCTGTAAAACCAGTTGACTTGAAGAAAAGGATCGAAAGCTTCATAGATAGGGCGTATCTGGAACGAGACAAGAACAATCCTCAAGTTTACAGCTATCTCGCATAGAATGTCCATGACATAAAAAATTTCCTTGTAAATGACTTGGTAGACTCCCATTGTCAGATTCTGTACAATTGATTTTGTAGCCCTACGCACTCTATATGTCCTCCTTTGAATCGCATGAACATGTACTTTTTCTTTATTTTATTCTAAGTTCACCTGAGGGAAATGATGCATTTCAATGGAATATTCAAAATGAATGTGCAGATTTGGATTTGGCTTGTTGACAAAATTATGTTGTCTCCGTGCGCGTGCACCGATCAGCAAGTAATGGAAGTTTTTTGATTCTGCCTTATCCTATCAGGGGTGATATTTGCAATCAAAGAACAATTTAACACAAATAGTAAGTGATACTCTATGCGTTCAAAATTCTAATTTATCCAATAAAAGGGTAGGCCTCTCACCGGAGATATTATAATTTCTCTACAAGTTCCAAATATCTTACGTATTTAATTATTGTGCTTTCACAGAACTTAATGTTACAGGCACATCTTTCCTTAAAGTTAATTTCGTAGCAAAACAGCTATGTTAAGTGAAGCTAAAACATGCCAAAATCATTATATTGTCAACAATCTGAAGAAACAAACTTCAAAGCCAATAGCTACAATTTTCAACAAATAATTTTTCTCGTATCATTATATAGAAAAACAGAACCAAACAAACAATTCACATGGACAGAAGTCCAGAACATATTGAAATATGAATTCCCAAATTTATAAGCGAAGAAAACGACAAAAGTAAAACAATCACAAAACTAAATTTTTGTAAGTGGACATTAATCGAGGAAACTAGGAAAGAAGAGCCCAACAAGAAAATGCTTAGCACATGATCATACCATTTTGACGGCAGTAGCAGAAGTTGAATCGGCTTGTTCAGTTGGGTTTGCATTTAAAGGGGACCGGATGTCATCATAGTCCGGATTGAGGTTTTGATCAATGGCTTCTCGGCCCTTTTCATGACTAGGCTTGCAGGCCATATCTATGGTTATGCAACCAAGAACTACACCTACTATTGCTATCACTGCCGTTATTACTCTTAGGATATACTATTAATCATGTGGTTTAGCTATAATATTATATTTTATTTTTTATAAAGTAATTATTTATTTGAGTTATTTAATTGAATAAAGTATTATTTTAAATAAATCATTTGTTACATGTGTGTCCTTTAGTTATATAGTAGATGATTTAGTGTGTGGAGTCTTAATTCATGCACAGAAGACTAAATTATCGATTCTCATAATTAATAAACTATGTTACAATCGAAGATATTGTTGGGCAAAATATCTTGTTGATTGTAGCACAAGTTTAAAGTATAATTTATCTTGATTACGAGAGTGGTTTTACTCCAACTTCATGTGCTAGTATACTTAGTGTATATTGAATGGATCAAGTGGAGAAAAAAATGTTTTTATATTGAATATATTAAACATTTTCTCTGATTCATTAAATGAGCATATACTCCTAATCTTGATATAGTTATTATGATCAATGCGATTTGTTTATTATTTTGATTTATCGAAAGGTACAACTCTATTCCGAGTTAGTGTATGCCTAATAGATTGGACAATAACGAATAACATTTGTGAAATAATAATTAGTTGACAGAATCCATGACTCGACCTTGGGTTTGGTAATACCCCTTTATGTAAGCTTATAAGTTTTCATGTGAAAACTCGACCGGTGAATTTTGTATCCGTCACATGAAATAGTTTAAGCGGAATTATAAAGGATTTAATTAGTTGATTAAATTAAATTGTCAGTGATTTAGTTTAATTAACTGGTATTTGTAATCTTAAATGGGGAATCAAAATAAGTATTGGTGAATTTCGAAATTCATATTGAGGAGTTCAATTGCGGTTTTTTAGTGGAATAAACTGTGATTAATTATAGTAGGATTTAATTCATCCAAATTTTGAATTAATACAATAATTGGTAGCCTCTTATTATTTTTGTAGTCCATGCTATACCTAGTAAAAACCTTGACAGGCTTGAGTACAAAAGTTACTTGGGAGAAAAGTTATCTGTTTGAGTTGGACTAGGATTTTACTGCACTAGCAGAATCCCATATGATTTTTGGCCTGTTTTGTGGCTTAATTTCGGGTCTACAAATAAAAGACAAGTTTCACCTAATAACTTACTCTTGAGAGAATTATTATTTGCCCACTCAACTAATTTCATCCAATTGTTTACTAGGAGCATAACAGAAGACTGCAGCCCTGGATTCTTGCTTTGTGAAGGACTTGTGCGATAGTTTCGAGAGGTTAGTGCTTCTAAACTCTGTAATTAAATTATTATCTAATTTATATGTTTTTGATACCTGTTTTATGCTCGCTTCCGCTGCGCATGCTCTAACAGTTACTACCCCATTCCTCCCCTATTCTCATTTGCCATCTCTCTCTCCTGATATTTGAGCTGACACTTGAGATTTGAGGAGTGAACGAAGAGAGTTAACCAGTAGTGGAATTTGAGAAAACTGCAACTCACGTTAAGTATTTGATATGATAATTGCCCAGACCCAAAATCGGGTTTTTAATTAATCTTTATAGTTGAGACGGAGTTAGCAGTGTTTTACTTGCATTATATTAGTTTTCTTTTTTTTTTTTTTTTTTTTTTT
>MCJB01001897.1:24287-36777 GCA_002018475.1 Nicotiana obtusifolia
TTTTTTTTTTTTTTTTTTTTTTTTTTTTTTGACAAACTGAAATCTTTCATTCATTAGATACTAAGTAATAATAGTTACTTGATCCATTGGATCATTACATACCGATGAAAGGCCATGCATGACGTTAAAGTTACCAAGTTTGGCTTAAAGCCTACAAACATTAATAGATGCTGACTTAACAAAAACATCACCGGTTTTGTCCGCCAGCATCCTGGTCGTGACACAAAGTGATGGAATATCTAAATGACTAAGTTTATTAACATCAAGTTGTCTTGTTGCCTCCTTTGTCAAAAGATGTGCTACTTTATTTTCTTATCGGAAGCTATGCCTGATCACCAGCATGTTTATTTTGAATATTAGCCACCTGCAATTATTTATAAGAGAGTCATAAGTCACGCATCCATGATAAATGTAGTTGATTACCTGTGTTGCATCTGTTACCACTTTTAGTAGATAGAATTTTTGTTCTCACGCAAGTTGAATTAGGCCATGGTAAAGGGTCTGTAATTTAGAGTAGATAGATGATTTTGAGTGAGATTTCATTTGAAATCCCATTACCCAGTCACCGCTTCCATTTCTAACCATGCTCTCAATACCACTATTAATATCGCCATTTTTGAAGGCTCCATCTATGTTGAGTTTATATCATCCCTTTTGTGATTTTATCCCAGTAAACTTGGATGGAGATATGTTTGGTTAGATTGTTTTCTCGCTCTGTTAGCAATTTGTATTCAGTTGCTTGGTTTAAAACAAACTTCAAAAAAACAGCATTTGAGATGTTATTTTTGTTCTCGTAACCCAAAAATTCCAAATAACGAAGGGGAATAGGGCAGTCCAGTCGATAAGCTTAGTAGGGATGACAGGGTTTAAGTTTATAATATTGTCTAGCCAACTCTCTTCATTTGTGAGTATATTTTTGGTATCAATGCGTAGTTTAAACCATAATTCCTTTGCTATAGGGCAGCTAGAAAATATATGAGTGATTTTTTCTGGTTCTTTTTTACAAATTGTGCACAATTTATCAATATTTATGCCAATACGATAGAGGTAATGCCTACATAGTATTCTACAATCACAGACACATACGCAAAAAGACAATACTTGAAATAGAATTCTTGATTTTGCAAAATCTGTAGAGATTTATGGTTGAATATGTTGTATACGATACTTCAGTGCGCCTGCGCCATGATTCGTGCCTATGTTCTTGCGATAAGTTTCACAGCCCTAATAATCTTTGACTGATTAAAAAAGTATGTTGTCTTTATTTCTTTGGAGTCTCCTATGAATTACTCAATGCAATTATGTTACTAACCCGAATTTTCCAATCATGATTAAAAACTAAACAATACATTTCTAATTTGAGCACGCAACAACGTAAAAATAAATTAAATATGTAGAGCAAATAAGAAGTAGACAAATGACACCATTTTATCCCTTTATTTTCACATCCTCACCAATTCTTCCTACCTAAGTAAACATGAAAGGTCAGAAAATTCTCCGTGCCTTATGCATAACCGTTAAATCTACAAAACATATTAGACTAAAAATGTATCGGATAAAGTTTTGATAACTTTCAAACCTAAAATTATCCAAATAACTAGATATAGTTTAACAGTGTAGGTCCTAAATAAGCTGTAAATTATTGTGTTCAATAAATAAATTAAAAGGCGGTAGAAATAAAAAAAAAATACCTTCGTAATTGGGTACGAATTATTCGCATATCCGACCCCTTTGGGAAAAAGCTACTTCCCCAAACAAAAAAAGAAAAAACAAAAAAAAACAAAAACGGAGAGCAAGACCAATCTTATTAGCTTGAAGGCCTGAAAATACCAAAACATATATTCACCGTCCATATGATGCATTTTTTTATTAGATTTTTTCCATACGAATGATATATTTTTATATTTAAAAATAATTTAATTTTAAAATTTTTAATTTATTTATTTAATTTTTAATGAGAAGATTTTATAATCACACAAATCGTAAGAATGTTTGACTATATATTATGTCATTTTAAAGATTTATGTCTATGTTTTCAAGCCACATGTTTTAGCCAAGGATCACACAAAATTTGCAACTGAGTATTATTATACCTATCAATCAATACATAAATTTTTTCACAGTATAATGAACATGTTTTCCACAAGTAAAGACGTACGTGGCATGACTTGGCTGCCACGTAAGGATAAATTTGCTGCTGATTGGGCCCATGAAGGGAGCTGTAAGCGTACATCTGTAAGGCAAAGGAGTTAAAATATTAAAGCAAATGTTGGGGGGCAAAGGGTCCACATAACACAATTATATGCATAAGATGAGGATGGTTTTAGGTGGAAGGGTGATTTCTAACCTCTCTTTTGGATTTATAATATCAGTTGTGAAAACTACACCCATCTATCAGATAAATATCCAGCAAGTTCTCAATGATTAGTTAATCAATTTAATTTATGAAGCTGTTCTCCTATATATGTCTAATACTTTCTTTCAAAATGTTGTCCATACTGCTATGTCTAGCTCCAATTAGTCATTTGAACTAACAATTTAAAGCTACTAGAGATCATATATACTACATGCAGACTATATATTACTCACTTCCACGGTTCTCTATTCATTACTGCATTATTACTTATTCAACTATAGGATAGTTGGCATGCGTTTGATGGGATAGCTGTAGCATGCAATATTCATCCAATGGAATTTTTATATGATTGTCTGATTTAATACAAATTAAATGAGAATTCAGAATTTCAATTTAGTAAGCTCCACTTTTAAAGTTTTTAACATTATATTTATTATGTTTTTAAGATTGTGGGTTCATTTATAATATTGTTAAAATTTAGTAGATTTTCAAATTTATATTGTTCCCCGAGTCAAAAATATTAAATTTGGATTAACCTGTTGTTGAAGGCCAAATTCTCCCCTGATATAGTGTATGTTTCCCCTTTATTTAATATTCCTTCTTATAGTAATTCTTTTTTCTTCTTTGTCCATTCTACTGGTGGCAAAACAGATAATAAAGATAGTTATCCATCCATATTATTCACTAAAAATAGGTTAAAAAATAAAGTTTTTAAAAATGGGTCAATTATGGATCTTATTCATATTATCCACTTAAAAAATGGATAACCAATGGATAACTAATAGGTTTAACTTTTACATTGCAAAGACTCAAAGGGGGATTCCTCAAGTTTGGAAGACTAAGGATTCTCCCAAAAGTGCTCATATTCAAAAAGTCATGAATAATATGGATATTCATATTATCCGCCGGTTAATCCATTTTCTATTGTATTCAATATGGATGGGATCAGATAATTTATCCGTTTCTATTATCCGTTTTCGACCCCCGATATCCAATCCCACCAAGACAGTTTGCCACCCTTAGTCCATCCAGTCGTTTTTGTTGACAAAATAAAAAATGATAGAACCCAGAAAACTAAATGTCAAACTAAGTACAATTAAACTCTCGAACCTACATCAATCTCACAACAAAATTTGATTGACTCGCAGAAGGAACAATGATTGGTAATATATGATCATGTATTGAAACGTTGAGGATATTACTGGAATTTTTTTTATGTCGAAGGGTTTATATGTAACCACAATATCTCAATTATTACTAGCAATAATAATAGTATCTAGATTAATCATGACTTACCAGTCCCTTTCTCTTGTATATATAAATTTCCTCTTCGCTTTGAATCTTCTCTTCAAACACACTTGAACAAAATCTAAGTCCTCCCACCAAACTCAAATCTCTACAAAATATGTCCATGTCTCAGCCAAATTTAATAGAAAACCCTATAAAACTTAGCAAATTCAGGAATAATCAAGCTCAACAAAGAAATAGGTTATCTTTTTGGGCCTTTACTTTTTCCATTTTCATGTATATTTCCATCTTTTATATCTTCAGCCTCTCCCCATCTACTCTTCTTAACACCACCAACTTCTGGTTCTTCATTTCCAACACCCTCATTCTCATTATTGCCGCTGATTTTGGCTCTTTCTCTTATTCAAGTGATCAAGAATATTTATTTGAAGAGTACGTGAAAAAATGCCATCAAGAAAAGAGTGTTAATATTAGTACTTCATCATTTAATTGTTCTCAGCATACCATCAAATCTATTGAATATAAGGAGACTATTCCACAAGAAGAGGTCGTTATGATAAAAGAAATAGAAGAACAACAAGAAGAAGAAGATGACGAAGAAGAAAACATAAAGGATGTGGTTTTTGTCGAAGAAAACAAAAAAGAAAAACAAATAGTAATCAGCATTACTGATAAAGATGGAGTTGATCAACAAGATAAGAAGAAGAATAAGAAGAAAGGTGAAGCCAAATGCGAACGGAGTAACTCAGAAAAAGCAATGATAAAGGTGGCGAACAATAATGGGAATACTGAAAAGAAGATTCATGGGATTCAACGGTCAAAATCTGAGAGATATGATTTCGTAAATAAAGGAGATGGAGAAAATGAAGAGTTCTCAGACATGTCAGTAGAGGAGCTGAATAGAAGGGTAGAGGAGTTTATTCAAAGATTTAATAGACAGATTAGACTTCAAGCTGTTGCTAGAAACCGCCAAACTTAGGGGAAATCTATAAGGATGTGCTGCCTCCTCTCTAGTCGTTTTTGTTTTGTTTTGTTTTGTTTGGTTGTCTTGCGTTCCGTTTTCTTTTTCTTAATATAATAGTGAGTGTAAATGCTTTAGACTTACTCATGAAAGTATCTGATCGACTTGTGTATTATTTGACTATTTTACTTATGTAGAATATGTTGCTACCTTTCACCTACACATGTATCAAATATATTTGTATGGGGTCGAATTTGGGATCGCCTACATATGGACAAATCGGGCTCGAGTCTATACGGTTAGTTTCAATCGTAATTACTGCTCGGTAAATCGGGGTCGAGGTACCAAAGATCGAAGATCGAGACCGAATAACATCGAAGCGGAATATCGAAGTACCAAAGATCGAAGGTCGAGATCGAACAACATCGAATAAGAATACGAAGCCATGGCGCCCGAAATGAGTCTATTGAGCTCGACTCCGGGAAATGTCCTAGGGTAAGTTATCAAATTTGAATGACGAAAGGACCGGAAATTCCGTGATAAGTAAGCATCTCGGCGGGAATCAAGGCATCAATCAATAAGATCGTTAAATCAGCAAATCAAGAGATATTTTACCTTGTAAACAGATTCTTGCCTTGTATAAAAGATTATCCCCATGCTATATAAAGGGGCGATGTAATTGTTCAAAGGCATCTCACGAAACAATCATCAATATAAAGAAAAGAAAATAACTTTTATTATTTTATACATTATTTTATCCGTCTGGTTCCATTTATATTTATTGTTCATCTTGGAAGAATCAATCAAGGCCGGGATTATCCAAGGCTTGTGGTTTGCATCTCTTCTCCATTTATCTATTGACTTTAATTTCTATTACATTATTCGTTATTTGTATCAATTGAATCACATATACTTAAGACCACATATAAATTCAATTGTTATCCGCAATTTAGGGTAAACAGTTTGGCGCCCACCGTGGGGCTAAGGATAATAGTGAGTGTTTGATACAATCTTTTGTCACGCAATTTGTTTTACACTTGCTCTTAGAAGTATCTCTAATTTCAGGTTGCAATACGGCTATGTCGCATTCTCAATCTATACCTTTGTACGTCGATAATGAATTCGATCATCAAGGAGAAAACAACAACACAGCACCCGGTGATGAAGTTCCGATCGATGCTAATTCACAAGTGGCAGTTGATGCAGATCAGACTACTGGCCCGTCAAATAGCGTTCGTAGGGAACCTCGATCAACGACACAGAGTCCCCAAAACTACGAAAGTGACGGGATCAGCCTCAGAATGATCTTTGATATGTTGCAAGCCCAGCAGGCAGCCATTGCTCAATTACAAAATCGAAGCCAAATATCAAACAAAGTTGAGCTCGGACCTTCTTGGGGAACTGTTCCTAGGAATGAACTAGTTACGGGAGAGCCGAATGAAGGTGAATCGGGGGCAAACTCCAGGATTATGAGGATGCTCGAGGAATTAACCAGACGAGTTGAATCTGGAGAGAAAAAAATCGAGGCAAACGATAAAAAGATGGAAACGTACAACTCCAGGGTGGATCAAATCCCAGGAGCACCCCCGATATTAAAGGGCCTGGATTCCAAAAAATTTGTACAAAAACCTTTCCCATCAAGCACCGCTCCAAAACCAATACCCAAGAAATTTCGCATGCCGGAAATCCCCAAGTACAATGGAACGACCGATCCAAACGAGCATGTGACCGCATACACATGCGCTATAAAAGGGAACGACTTGGAAGACGACGAGATCGAGTCTGTTCTTTTGAAAAAGTTCGAGGAAACCTTGTCTAAGGGAGCCATGACATGGTATCATAACTTACCCTCTAATTCCATTGACTCCTTCGCTATGCTTGTAGATTCCTTTGTAAAGCACATGCAGGCGCCATCAAAGTTGAAACGCGAAAGTCGGACCTATTCAAAATCAGACAAAAGGAGAACGAGATGCTAAGAGAATTCGTATCTCGTTTTAAGATGGAACGGATGGACCTGCCACCGGTCACTGACGATTGGACTGTTCAGGCCTTCACCCAGGGGCTCAAGTTCGAAGCTCGACGGCTTCACAACAACTCAAGCAAAACTTGATAGAATATCCTGCCGTCACATGGGCCGATGTACATAAGCGATACCAATCAAAAATCAGAGTCGAAGATGATCAACTTGGAGCCCTTTCGGGATCCATTTATCTCGTCAGAACTCATGATAGAGTTCGGAGGGAGATTTATCGTGAACCAAGATTGAATAGAGAATGACATCGGCCATACCATGGGGATAGAAAAATCACTCCAGCAAGGCAAAACTCCCCGAGACACAAAAGGAGAAATGATCGAGGTCAGAATAATCGAGGGCCCATAATTAAAGGCAACTTCGAGAGAACCACCGGTCATCAAGAGGCACCACGGTTATCGGAGTACAATTTCAATGTTAATGCGGCTACTCTCGTATCAGCTATCGGTCGCATCAAAGACACTAAGTGGCCTTGACCTTTACAATCGGATCCAGCCCAAAGGGATCCTAATATGATATGCAAATATCACGGTACTCACAGACATAGAACAGAAGATTGCCGACAATTCAGAGAGGAGGTAGCAAGGTTGCTCAAAAATGGACATCTTCTAGAATTTCTGAGCGACCGAGCAAAGAATCATTTCAGAAACAGAAATAGACAGGCAAGCCAGGAAGAGCCACAACACACGATCAACATGATTATTGGCGGAGTAGATGCTCCTCAAGGTCCGATGCTGAAACGCACCAAGATATCCATCACCAGGGAAAAACGCACTCGAGATTATGCGACGGAGGGGATCTTACATTTTAGCGAGGAAGATGCGGAAGGGATTATGCAACCCCACAACGACGCACTAGTAATATCTGTGATTATACACAGAATTAGAGTAAAACGCGTATTGATCGACCCAGGCAGTTCGGCCAATATAATCCGATCATGGGTCGTAGAACAACTCGGCCTGATGGATCGAATTGTTCCAACAGTCCGAGTACTCAATGGGTTCAATATGGCATGTGAAACCACCAAGGGAGAGATAATGTTACCGATAAACACTGCAGGAACCATTCGAGAAAGGAAGTTCTGCGTAATCGGAGGGGACATGAGGTACAATGCTCTATTCGACAGACCATGGATCCACGACATATGAGCCGTGTCTTCGACGTTGCACCAAGTGTTGAAATTCCCATCACCTGATGGAATTATAACGGTTTATTCGCGGTGGAAGAAATAACACCAGCACCATCAGTTCCTTCGCAAAGGGTCGAGAACAAGATAAAATAGCAATCACAGACATCATCTTCATCAAAAGTAGATAAACAAACATATGTCGAGGATGACGATTACGAGATCCCCAGATCTTTCATCAGCCCCGATGAGTCCGATGCCACCAAATCGACGGTTGAGGAACTCGAGTAAGTCACACTCCGAGAAGACTTGCCCGAACGAAAGGTATATCTGGGCTCGGGCCTATCCTTATCGATGCTAGAGAAGGGGGCTTTGCTTTCCCGGCGAGCAAGTTTTATTAATCCCCCTCGGAAAAGTCGGGGACTGTATAACCACAGAAGGTGATCGACGGTGAAAGGATGCCCGTCGATCTTGCTTACAAAAAAGCGAAGGAGAATGACTATTCTCCAGAAAGAGGGGTATATCTGACCCAATGTTACTTCGTATCTTTTGCAAAAGGCAACAATAACCGGGTCCAAAGGGCCCAACGTGAAGAGGTAAGTATAAACACTCAAATAACCCTCCACGTGGGTGGTGATCGCCTCTTCCGGTGAAGGAACGACCACACACTTGCCGATGCAATTACAGTCTTCTTTGACCTTGTTAAGGACTTTGTCCGTAATCGAACAAATGTACCTCGTGATCGGTTCACACCGGCCCAGTATAGAGGAGTTCTTATCTACTTTAAAGTCTGCACCGATTGAACATCCAGTCGGTACAAACGCCTTCAAAGGAGGTTCAGCCATGGTTTCCTCTACATCAACAGGTTGAGGATCTTCAGTAGGTTGAGAGGAAGAAGGGGTCTGTCTCTGAGGAACGGATTTAGAAGTCTTCGCCATTGTTGTTTAGAGATAAAGAAGTTAGAAGATGCAGGTGTAAGATAAGAACAAAAGGAAGATCACTTGCAAGGAAACTTAGAGAAATTGAAGAAGGGAATGATTCAATTGATCAGATAACTTAAACGCCTGAAATTGAAGAGGAAGAAGGGTATTTATAACCCCTCAAAAGCGGTGGTTCACGTCCCAAAGCAGTGAAGCATTAATTGGCATGTACCTGATATTGTAGAGGTTTGTCTCAAAAAGTTTGTCTCTGATGAGATGTTTTCGATACGTACCACGTACATCACAGTTCCACCGTCATTTATCAGTATAATGATTCGTTTCCTTTGATGGGACCCTTCGACTTCTGTGCCAACGCGTCATAAGTATCTCTCCGTTCAACCTAACCAAAAAATTGCGGCTCACATCGTTTTTCGTCATTATTCTCCATAAAACGAGGGGACTATCTGTATGGGGTCGAACTCGGGACCGCCTACATATGGACAAATCGGGCTCGAGTCTATACGGTTGGTATCAATCGTAATTACTGCTCGGTAAACCGGAGTCGAGGTACCAAAGATCGAAGATCGAGAGCGAATAACATGAAGCGGAATATCGAAGTACTAAAGATCGAAGGTCGAGACCGAACAACATCGAACCAGAATACGAAGCCATGGTGCCCGAGATGAGTCTATCGAGCTCAATTTCGGGAAATGTCCTAGGGTATGTTATCAAATTTGAATGACGAAAGGATCGGAAATTCCGTGATAAGTAAGCATCTCGACGGGAATCACGACATCAATCAATAAGATCGTTAAATCAGCAAATCAAGAGATATTTTACCTTGTAAACAGATTCTTTCCTTGTATAAAAGATTATCCCCACGCTATATAAAGGGGCGATGTAATTGTTCAAAGGCATCTCACGAAACAATCATCAATACAAAGAAAAGAAAATAATTTTTATTGTTTTATACATTATTTTATCCGTCTGGTTCCATTTATATTTATTGTTCATCTTGGAAGAATCAGTCAAGGCCGGGGTTATCCAAGGCTTGTGGTTTGCATCTCTTCTCCATTTATCTATTGACTTTAATTTTCATTACATTATTCGTTATTTGTATCGAATTGAATCACGTATCCTTAAAACCACGTATAAATTCAATTATTATCCGAAATTTAGGGTAAACAATATCATCATGATCTCTAAGGTTTACGCTCACTAGTTGGTATCTTAACATATACATCGAGTTATATATATATATATATATATGAAAGGTTCTGAAGATTACAGGGTAAAATATGACGCCAAATAGAGAACGAAAATGGAATTAATTGATTCTTCTTTTGGAGGAAAAGAAGTATTTCTCTTCGACTTGCAAAGAGAAATATAGCATGCTTCAAGTAATAATGAAGACAGTAAGAAACATATTTAATAATCGGCAGGTTGAGGATACTGTTCTGTTTTTTCCAATAATCATCATATGTTTGACGTGGTAATTGAAAGGGTTCCTTCAAATTAAATTGTTTTTTTTTTTGGTAAAAGGGAAATTAAACTACTTTTATTACTAGAGTAGTTTAGTACAAAGCTTGACTTGCCTAGGATACATCGTACCTAATAACTCATTTTCATAAGAGGAGGAAACCAGAAAAGGGGTACATATATATCATTAAGTTTTCAAAAACTTTTAAAATATTTTTATGCTTAGCTAGGTCATTCGTTTTTTCATTATCTTCCTTTAGCCTGTACTTTAGGCAATCATCAATAATCTTAGAATAAGGGTTGTTACCATTTGAAAAAACATGTTAGTAATTTCTTTACAGTAAGTTTCTATTCAACTAGTATGGTTCCATTTTATGTACTACGAAGTGTATAGACTTAAATTTGAGTAAATTATTCTAACTCAATCATGGTAGATGATGCATCAGTTTTACGATAGTGTCAAACTACAGAAAACAAAAGACGCAAATATTAGCTATCGTATGCAGATGGATCGTAATGATCGAAGAAATAACATCACAGTACTGTTATTCTTGTGGATAATATTTTTGTTTTTAAAAAAGAATTAAAAAGGAGGTTAACAAGTACGTGAAATATTGTTCATATTTCTCAATTTTAACTAACTTACAATTATTTTTTCTTCTTTCGTCATTATAATGATGCCGTGTGGCAGTACTATTGTGATATGGCCATAAAAAATACGGTAAATTGTTACTACAATTTATATTGTTTGAGATACAAGTGTATAACTTGGAAAGGCGGGGAAGTATATATGTCGAGCAATAATTGTTGGCCGAATACCTACTAATTCTCTAAACTTAGGCACCATTTATTTGGTGCACATCTAAATTATATGATTATATTAGGATTTGAGCATGTGACTTATAGTAATTTTTGAATCAACTTTGTTGATATACTAGAATCTTTCTGAATTTTTTCGTATATAAGGTAATTTATCCACATTTTCTCTATTTGCATAATATAATTTGACAACATTTTCTCCTGGTATGGTGCTCTTAGGTTGAATTAAAGAGCCTCTGTAATCACAATTTGTATTGTCTATTAGCTTTGGATTTGCGTGCCATTTGTAAGTCGTCCATTGGTCCTCAATACCTCTTACAAAGCAGAAAATCCTTCTTTTTGTTACTTCCAAACAATTGTAAACTTCATTAATTTTTTTTTTTTTTTGCCATAAATAAAGTCGAGCCCGCTATTCGAATTGATCTCCCAAAATGTTTTGTCTCGTCTGTGGTTTGGTGCCTACAATTTCCCCCTTATTTTTTTTTTAAAGTTAAGCTATCATCAAGGCAGAATGCCATTGATGTGGGGTTTGGCTTGACCCTACCTTGTCCATACAAAAGTTGCAGAGATGAAGAGAAGAGGGGCCATAAATGTGACCTTCAAAGTACTACTTACAAGACTGTTACATAAGGTCTTCAAAAGATAATTTGGAAGAGACTTCACTATACAAAAACGCTTCCATATCTCCTAGTATTAATTCAACTAACAAAAGAATTAGCTTTGTCATATCTTCTCTTATGTTAGGTAATTGCCATTTGTCGAGTTGAAAAATTCCTTTCACCTCTTTTGGAAGTTAATGAAAAGAGTGATAAAAGGTACTAAACTAGTTCCACTTGATGAAGCCAGCTTAGCAAGAAAGTCTGCCACTTGATTTGCTTCTCTGTAACAGTGAGAAATTATCACCTCTGCTTCTTGAATGATCTTAGAAGTGTGATCAGTTTCCTGAGCTTAAGGTTACTAGTATTCATATTAAGGAGCATATTAGTGATGATCAAAGAGTCCATCTCCAGGTTGAATCTATTGAACCCATTCTGTATGCACCATTTCCTCCATATTTGGCTGCAGCAACCTCTGCTAGATTGTTGCTTTTGGATTGAACAGGGACTGAGAAGGCCATGATTAGATCTCCATTCTCATTTTTGACCGCACCTCCTATACTAGCTCTGCCAGTTTTCATAACATAACTTCCATCAGTATTTGTTGCCAATTTTGAGGTTATTTGGATGTAACACGGAGTAAGTTGTGGCGACAAAAAAGTCACGTAATTAGAAATGGTGACAACTTTGACCGGCCAAGTCAAAACTTGTTTTAAAAATCTGATTAGCTTAATTTGGGGCTGAATTATAATTTATAAAATTTATAATCTCTTAAAAAATACACAAAAGCCCATGAGTTAAAAAGCCCCCTTTAAGATTTTATTTCAGTCCCACAAAAACCCCAACAACTTCCGTTCTTCTCTCTCATCTCGGTTTCCGTCCGTCTCTCTGTCTCCTCTCCGAACCGGCGACCACCGCTGCTCGTTCCTCTCTCTCCATCGTTCTTGTTGCTG
>MCJB01001898.1:0-22373 GCA_002018475.1 Nicotiana obtusifolia
TGTACTGGGCTATAGTGTCCTCGGTCTTGGCTTTGACAGCATTTATCTCCGATTTGGCCTCGTCAAGCCGTTTGGCCAGGACTGCCCGATCTTGCTTGAGCAATTCAACTTGAGCCCGGTTATCTTCGTTGTCTTTGGTCAGAACATTTATCGTTTCTTAGGCTTCTGAGACTCGTTCGTGAAGAGCCGATTTTTCAGCAGTCAAAAGCTCAGTTTTGGTCCTCCAACTACTAGCTTCAGTTTTGGAATCACTCAGTTCGGACTTAAGCCGATCCGATCGAACATCCATTTGATGCATCCGTTCAACACAAATAGAGTATTCCTTCTTCATGCCCGACAATTCTGTACGGAGCCTGGCTACGTCGCGCCCATTCTAGCTCCATCCCTTCCTTAATGCGAAGGAAAACTTCATGGTTGAGCACGGAGGACTACAAAATTGCAAATAGTCACATCTCCAGTTTAAGAATTCAAATGAGAATGTTAATACAATCAAGGGAATTGAAAAATTCTTACTTTGTTCAGTGCTTGCTGCGACTCATTAAGCAGGCAGGCCCAATCAACAGCATTCATAGCGGCCTGGTCCTCCTCAGTTACCAAGCAATGAAGATAACTCGCTATGCCCACCGGCGGACCCAATGCTCGTGCATCTTCGGGAATGGCAAGAGTTATCATCCGACTCCTCTCCGGGTTCAAGCTCGGCGCAGGAAACTTATCCACTAACTTGACATCGGGTGCGAAGGAGCTCGATTCTGCCGGAGGGCTTCTTCGGGGAATATCGAAGCCAAAGGTATCGGCCGACGGGCACCCATCAAAGAATTCGTCGAAACTCCCAGCTGTGACTGGAACCTTACCCGACCTATGGCTAGCAGTGTCCCGATTCGTTTCCGAGAAGGACGGTGATTGCGCCATTTCAGGAAAGTTCGAAGGTTTTTGAGTCGAACTTTGCACATTCACTTGATCCCCAGGCCTCATTTCCTTTTCAACGTCGATTGAAGGAGAAGTATTGGTTCCCCTCGCGACAGGTCCGGGGGCTTTTCGAGAACTCTTGCGATGCCTAAGACTCCCTTCCTCACCGGAGTCCTCACTCAGCTCAACAGTAACGGTGGTGGCTTTGACCTTCCGGGCAGCCATCTTTCTTCTTTTCTTGGGCTCAACCTGCTCAGAGGGCTCTGCCCTTTTCTTTCCTCTCTCTTTCACTGGCACAGGAGGCGGACGAACAACTGTCTCAGTAACAACCGCCGATCTCAGCTCGGCATCTCTCGACAGGCCTGTAAAATAAGTTTAATTGATAATCAAATATCGGCTCCAATCAACCCAAGAAAATCAAGCAGATCATACCATGGTTCTTGGCTTCCCATAAGCCCTTGGATATTTCCCTCCAAGCTCGTTCAGAATATGGTCTCTGGGCCACAATCTTTCTGACCCAATCTTTCAAATCGTCGATCATGGCCGGTGATTGACGAATAGCTACACATAATCACAAGCCAACGACATATCGACGATCGAAGGCAAAAACTTAAATGGGGAAATACAGAATACTTACGCGACATGTTCCATCTCTCCGGAAACGGCATGCTTTCAGCAGGAATCAGGTCGGAGGTTTTTATCCGGACAAATCGACTCATCCAACCTCTATCCCTATCTTCATCTATGCTTGAAAATGGGGCCTTAGTAGCCCGATAAACCAATTTAATTAGCCCCCCTCGAAACATTCGGGGACTATACAGCCTGAGCAAATGATCGAGGCTAAAGGGATGCCGTCCCTCGATCTTATCTATGAAAAAACGGAAAAGGTAAATAATACGCCATATAGAAGGATGAATCTGAGCGAGAGTAACTTGATATCTTTTGCAGAAGTCTACAACTATGGGATCTAAAGGCCCAAACGTAAAGGGATATGTATATACACTGATATATCCCTCTACATACGTGGTTACAGATTCCTCAGGGGATGGTGTGATTACTTCCTTATCTTTCCAATAGCAGTCGTCCTTGACCCGGTCAAGATATTGTGGAGTAATAGTGCTAACATAATCTGAAACCGGTTCACCTCGACCGGGCACGGAAGATGATTTCTCAACTTTGAAATCTGTACCTATGTAACATCCAGTTGGAACGAAGGCTTGCAATGGAGGTTCCGTGGAAGATCCTTCGACATCGAGGGGTTCGGTCCTATCAACAGATCGAGGACGTTGAGGTTGAGGTACAGACTTGGACGTTTTCGCCATGACTATGAAGGGAAGCAGAATATTTTCAGGAGGGATTCTTGAAATGAAGAAGATAAACAGCGAAGAAGCACTAAGTAAATCAACAACAGAAGATAAAGAAAGACAAACAAGCCCTATATGAAGTATTTAAACTGTTTCAAGGAACTGTGGCACGGAGTACGATGCGAGCGGCGGTTGAGACGTGAGTGGCGATTGAGACGTGAGCATTAAATGCGATGTGAGAAGTATAGACCGCTGCAGAAGAACAGGTAATGATTACCTATACTAGCAACTGATACGTCATTGATATGTCGTCACACATGGAGGTTCCTGAACAAGAGACGTCGGCAAACAGGTTTCTGGAGCCCGATACAAGTCAATATCGATTACTTGATTAATAACTCTAAAATAGAAGAAGTTTCATGTCGTTTATTATCCTTACCCTCCAATAAACGAGGGGACTATCTGTATTGGGTCGAATACAATTAAGTAAAGACGAGTCAAATAATTGTAAATAAAGCTGGGTCGGAAACTACTGAAGTCAAAATTGCTTGGGCCGGAATCACGAAGTTAGATATGAGAAACGGAATCACTTCGGTTGGTCAGGAAAGATCGCACGATCGAGGATCGATCCTGATCCTTTGTACTTCGCCTCCGAACAGATTTTATGCCTACGTCTCGCCATGATATTTATGCTGTTATTTTGAAATATTAAGTGTATTAAATCCCATAATAAGTGGGACTTTCCTTGTAATCCGTTTATAGCTTTTATTGTAACCTTTGCACTTACCCATGTAAATTAAATGTAGAAACCCTTATACTAACCCACGCGAAGGAGGTCAGTTTATAAGGATGAAACATACCCCCTTTGCAGGGGACTTTTTCCGGCGAGATATAAAATTTTTATCAGTTTAGAATCAGCATTCTCTTTACTTTTTCCTACAATCTATTATCAAACCACAATTTGATTGTTCTATTGTTATTTCAATTCCGAACATACGAAATTCGCCTTCATTTGACAGCAAGTTAATTTACAGATCCTTAACCCTACTATAAATTCAATTGTTATCCAATTTCAAGGGTAAACATTCTCAATCATAAGTAATAACTAACATGACAGAAATGCATTACTGACCTTTGGGGATTTTGTTCATAGAGCATTTCTCTATTCTCGTCGAATACTTCTTAATCTCCACTGACAACTATGACATTGACACAAAAATAGTGAATGAGTACATGCATGTGCAAAATCTTTTTTTTTTTTTAATTTTAAGAAAAAACAACTCAAGGAGTTCTACAGTAGCGTTTGATAATTTCGGTTGTTTTTCAATCGGAGCTACCGAAGGATGAAAGAGAAGGGCAAAAAATCCGTGGAACAATACCCAATTACAGTCCCCTCGGATCTCCAAAACCTCACGAAGAAAGTCCTTTCAGGAAATCTGGACGGAATCAAGAAATTTGACACCTAATATTCAAAGAAGAAATACATGAGTAGACTCAATTATGAATAAACCTTAATGCACAAATAATTCTAGAATAGCTATCATAGATTCTAAAGTTAGTAGTGACGCAACCAATATAGTCTATGGAATTGAAGGAGAAGACGAAAAATCCCCAAAGAATGAACACTTACCCATTAGTCGGAAATACAACATCCCCGGAGCAAAACTCGAGCCAAAACTGAAAAATTCTATAAATAAAACCAGAATAGTAAAATTAAAAATAGTAAGAGAGATGAAGATCCAACTGAGACAGAAAGACCAAGGAGGAGAACTGACAATTGAAGTAGAAGTGGAAGCAAATGACCTGAAAAGATAAGAACAGTTGAAAACGTGTCAGGAAGAAAAGTTTGGGTTATTTCTTCTTTATAGTACAATACATGTTGCTTTATGTATAATTGTTCGTTGCTTTTCTCGTCCTCCTTGAACATTTATATATAGTAGTAACGTAAAGTAATGACCATTTACCCTCCACTTTCTCTAATGTAATACTTCTTCTCAGGCTATCCATGAAGGAATTCATATTTTTTTTTGCTGTTTTTGTAAGTAATGTTTCTACAAGTAAATATGAATATTGAAGAACACGAAAGAGGCAGATTTAAGTACTCGTAAGTGCCTATTTAAAAAGACATTATGTTTATCCCATTATCTGCTTTCTTTCATGTATTTTGACTTATTTCCATTGTAGAAGAGATGAACTATAAGGTATAATATCGAAGACCTAAACGAACGTTGATCATAAGGTCGAAAAGATTAAAGAGTTCCCCTCTAAAAATATTTGACAACTTTCGCTTATTGAAGCACTAGATAAGCTTGCCCATGCTTCGCCTGGGACCAACAATTTGTAGTCTAAAGTTGTCTTTATTTGCAATGAAAGATTCAATTCGCTCCAAAAATTTCTCCTAACTTACATCTGCAACCTTGAAGCTTTGGAATAATTGAGGCAAAAATAGCACAAGTGTCTGGCCCTAATATACTTATCCGTAAATGTAAACCAATACAACAGCAAATAGAAGACAAAAGAGGATACAACATGATTTGTTTTATCAATTGAATCATATCTACAAAATTATTGCCGTAGCTTTTGATTGTACTTTTAGTCAACAATTCAAGAAATTTGTGTTGTCCCTATTGATATTGATAGGATAACAAAGTCGATTTTCAATTAAAACAACTCTCTTATCTAGCGAACAGGAAGAGGAAAAATAAAAAGAGAAAAACAACAATCTTAAAACGTGACTACAAAATGCGTTACAATGTACATATTACATAAACAACAATTGCTTCTCTTTTACACAGAGAGGTCAGCCCATAACCAGAACATCCAAATGTGCATATTAAAATTTAGCATCAGCCTTATTCCTCGACCAATTTTTCATATTGTCATGGATTGAACTCCACGGGTTTAACATCTTCTATACCAATGCTGCCTGGAGCAAAGGCTATTGTCAGATGCTCGGTGTACTTGCCATTGTACTGGTAGATCTCCAAGTCATCCCATGGTATTGGTGGAATTTCTCTTTTGAGTTTTCTGTCTCCTCCAAACTAAAAAGATATAGAGTGGCAAAGCAAGCATCTTAGATCAGAAGTAAAAAGAATGAACGAAAGGATTAAGTTCATCATTCAGCCGTATCCTGTCCTTCAAACAACTATGATTGGGAAAATATACAGAGGGGTAACTGGACCCTGAATGCCATTGAGGCTTATGAACCAATTATAGTCTCAACTCTATATCACAACTTTCAATACATTTGTATACTCTGAAAGTATACATAGATGATAGATTTGATAGTCTGAGGCATGATCCAAGGAGTAAGTGAGGGCATTCAAGAATGCTAACTTCACTTTTCTCTACTGTATGACCTTGGAATGAATCGGTATACATGTTATGTGAGATATATTAGAGCATAATAAAGGGAAAGGGAAAAAAAGAAATCTGCTCCTTTTAGCACCTGCTTTGGATAGATCCCCTTTCTCAGACCTGACAAATCTTCCAAACTGATGTCCTAGAATATACTACCTTTTGTCATTTGTAAATGAGCTTTCTAGAAAAAGGTAAAAGAATTACAATTGAGCATGTGTACTATTAAGGAGGAACAGACCTCCTCAGTACTGAAAATGTCTTCTAAAAGACAGGAAAATGATGTGATATTTCACCATTCTTCCATCATATTCTAACCCCTTAGGCTGCTTAAGTAGAGCTCAGAAACACATTGGTCAGATTAACAAGACATATAACATGATAACTTCCAGATTTATTACTAAAGTCTTAAATAGAACACAGAGGATAGTGGATGTAAGTTGACTAAACAGTGGCAAGTAGAATAACTGAAGGCAGATGCATGAAAGGATATTAAATCACCGGTCTTTTTCCAGCCAAATACCTCTATGGATCCATGCCTTGAAGTTGAATTCTCTTGGATAGGCTCTCCCATAATTGATGGTTTCTCATCATTAATGCACCTGGTGATTTGTGTGCCTTCCATATGTATCCTTGACCTAGAACCAGCTCAAATGGCAATGATAATGTAAAATAAAATCCACAATCAATCAGTCAAGACACTGGAAATCCAACCCAACAAATTGAATGGATAATCAATAAACGAGGAAATCTGAGCGTTTTAAACATAAAAACAAATATGAAGCTAGGAATTTTCTGTTTAAAAGTGGTATAACATAGATTATAGGGGAAGAATAAGGTAGACATCAACACTCTAGAATCTGGAAACACTGATCCTTGAGAAGCCAGGATTTTTTACTACATACGTCATTGATATACAAGCCTTATCACTGACGCAAGATCCTTTTTGTAGAGTACACATCTTTCACAGAAAAGTTTTCTACCAATAAAATCAGAGACGACTCCGTTCAAAGAAGAGGAAGAGGAGCCAAAATAGATTGACAACCCCCTTAAACAAGTTGGGGTCGGCGAATGAAAATAGCATAAACAAACAACAACAACAATAACAGTCTACGCCTCAATCCCAAAGAAGTTGGGGTCTGCGAATAGAAATAGTATAAACAAACAAACAACAACAACAACTATTCTTAGTCCCAAATAAGTTGGAGTCGGTGAATGAAAATAGTATAAACAAACAACAACAAGGTGTGTGAGACAAACATGTCATCCAGGTGTGTGCTAAGTCCCGCTTATTAGATAGGATCTGATATTGCTAATACTGAATTTGCAATAAAGTGGGTGTTAACCCTTTGATACAGATAACCTGCATCTGCCAAGTTTCTCAAAGAGTTGTCTGCCTGGTACCGATAAGAACAAGAAGAGTGAGAAGAGAGAAGCGAAAGAAGAGCTTGTAGAGAGCGGTGATTGCTAGGTTTTGATTGATATAATCCAAGTGAAGCATAAGAAATTAGATTGGAAAGACAATATTACCCTTGAAGTGTGAGGCACACATGTCGTCCAGGTGTGTGCTAAGTCCCTCCTGTTAGATAGGATCTGATATTGCTGATATTGAATTTGTAATAAAGTAGGTGTTAACCCTTTGATACAGATAACCTGCATCTACCAAGTTCCTCAAAGAGTTGTCTGCCTGGTACCGATAAGAACAAGAAGAGTGAGAAGAGAGAAGCGAAAGTAGAGCTTGTAGAGAGTGGTGATTGCTAGGTTTTGATTGATATAATCCAAGTGAAGCATAAGAAACTAGATTGGAAAGACAACATTACCCTTGAAGTGTGAGGCAGACATGTCGTCCAGGTGTGTGCTAAGTCCCTCTTATTAGATAGGATCTGATATTGCTGATACTGAATTTGCAATAAAGTAGGTGTTAACCCTTTGATACAGATAACCTGCATCTGCCAAGTTTCTTAAAGAGTTGTCTGCCTGGTACCGATAAGAACAAGAAGAGTGAGAAGAGAGAAGCGAAAGAAGAGCTTGTAGAGAGCGGTGATTGCTAGGTTTTGATTGATATAATCCAAGTGAAGCATAAGAAATTAGATCGGAAAGACAATATTACCCTTGAAGTGTGAGGCAGACATGTCGTCCAGGTGTGTGCTAAGTCCCTCGTATTAGATAGGATCTGATATTGCTGATACTGAATTTGCAATAAAGTAGGTGTTAACCCTTTGATACAAATAACCTGCATCTGCCAAATTTCTCAAAGAGTTGTCTGCCTGGTAACAATAGGAACAAGAAGAGTGAGAAGAGAGAAGCAAAAGAAGAGCTTGTAGAGAGCGGTGATTGCTAGGTTTTGATTGATATAATCCAAGTGAAGCATAAGAAATTAGATTGGAAAGACAACATTACCCTTGAAGTGTGAGGCAGACATGTCGTCCAGGGGTGTGCTAAGTCCCTCTTATTAGATAGGATCTGATATTGCTGATACTGAATTTGCAATAAAGTAGGTGTTAACCCTTTGATACAGATAACCTGCATCTACCAAGTTTCTCAAAGAGTTGTCTGCCTGGTACCGATAAGAACAAGAAGAGTGAGAAGAGAGAAGCGAAAGAAGAGCTTGTAGAGAGCGGTGATTGCTAGGTTTTGATTGATATAATCCAAGTGAAGCATAAGAAATTTGATCGGAAAGACAATATTACCCTTGAAGTGTGAGGCAGACATGTCGTCCAGGTGTGTGCTAAGTCCCTCTTATTAGATAGGATCTGATATTGCTGATACTGAATTTGCAATAAAGTAGGTGCTAACCCTTTGATACAGATAACCTGCATCTGCCAAATTTCTCAAAGAGTTGTCTGCCTGGTACCAATAGGAACAAGAAGAGTGAGAAGAGAGAAGCGAAAGAAGAGCTTGTAGAGAGCGGTGATTGTCAGGTTTTGACCGATATAATCCAAGTGAAGCATAAAATATTAGATGGAAAAACAATATTACCCTTGAAGTATGAGGCGGACATATGGTCCAGTGTGTGCTTAGGCCTCGTCTGTTTACAGTTAATGGAGGTCTAAATCTTATTCATTCAGATCTCAGTTATTAAGTGCTTTTGTTTTTAAAGTTTGAATCTTAATTATTCAGATCTTAATCATTAAGTATATTTATTTTTTTTCACTTCATAACCACTTAATGGGTCTGAATAGGTCTGTATCATTAAGAACTATAACAGAGACTTAATTTCATTAAGATGCTAACATCCATATTCAGTATTAACTGCCGCCACCACCACCGCCTACCATTATCAACCACCACCATGCCACCCACCACCACCACTATCATTCTCAATCATAGCCGCCACCATTGTCGACTACTACCACCCACCATCCCCACCAATCCCCACTACCATCATTCTCAACGACAACCAACACTCATCCACCTCAACTACTATAACTAACAACCCCATCACCATCAACAACCATAGCTGGCATTGCCCATCATTATAAACTACCACCACCTACCACCATCTTTCTCAATCACAAATACCACCACCCGTCATTATTAACTATCACCACCCACCACCACCCGTCATTATTAACTATCACCATCCACTACCACCATCCTCAATCGTAATAGCTACCACTACCAATCACCACAAGCTACTACCTTAAACTACCACCATCAACCAAATCTACCACCAACCATCGCTTTTAGTTGGTATTCACAAACACTACCGTTAGCCATCCACCAGCAAGGCAACTATCATATTTTAAAAAGCTATATATTTTAGTGATGGAATATTACATTAATTAGTATTTTATTTGAAATTTATGTTTATTAATTTTTAAATAAACATAAATTTTATACATTCAGATGTTAAAAATCAAACAGTCTTAATCATTTAGTATTCAGATCTTAATACACATCTTAACATTCAGATGTGTATTCAGATTCAAATATCGTAATCTTATTATACATCTTGATATTCAGACGTCTTAATCTTTAAAAAAAAAAACAAATAAGACCTGAGTCCCTCTTATTAGATAGGAGAATATAAATTATTATAAACCTCCCGAATACTAATTGTTCCTACTTGTAGCGACTAACATGTTGAACTACACCGTCAATGTTAAATGCTTTTTACCACCAAATCTTATGTGTACAAATTCTTTTCACACTAGAAAAAGGTGCTCAATCTACTCTATACTTCATAGATTTTTCTAAGAATATTCTCTTTTCACACTAGAAAAGAAGTGCTCTACTCTATGCAATAATCAATGCATATATTCGAGAAAATAACTAACATATTCAAGTGGAAATACCAAAAAGAATGCTTTATAAGTCCTCGAAAACTGTTTGCAGTCTGTTTACCCTTAAAATCGGATATCAATTCAATTTATTTACGGTTTTAAGGATATGTAATCTAATTTGATATAAAAATGAGAAACCAAATTGAAATTAAAATTAATGATAAAAAATGAATGCAAACCACACAAGTTGGGCAGTTTTGGCCTTGTCAGTTGATTGCCCTTGGACCAAGAAACATTGCAGTCGGGGTCAGAAAAAGAGTAATCAGACAGTGATCGCTAAAGTGATCAGTATATTGCTTCTTTTTTTTTAATGATAAAAAAATATCCTCCGTACAAATAATTAGACATCCCTTTATATAGTAGGGGGAATCCTACTTTAGGTACAATTCTGTATAAGGTAAAATATCTCCTGATTTGCTAATTAAGTGGTTCCATTGATTCGTGCCGAGATTCCGACGTGATGCTCGACCTGTTACATATATTTTGGCTTTCCGTTATTTTGGTTCGACGATCTTCCCTCGAGTATGTTCGGGGTCAGGGTCGGTTCTGAATCACGGGCTCAGTGTTCTCGAGGACAGACATTCTAACCTCATGTTCTGCTTCGATGAAACTTGGGGTCAATCTTCAACCCTTCCGGTTCTGAGCCCGATCTGCCATGCAATAATCGAGCCTGATTTTAACCGTATACAGATAGTCCCCTCGTTTTTCGAAGAGTAATGACGAGAAATGATATGAGTCTCAAATTCTCACCATACGAGCTCATGATTCTTGCTCTGACGAGTGATGACAGACTCATGACCTAAGTGATAGGAATAGTAGAAAAGTCCTACCGGTGCAGCATTCAAGTCATTAAATGCGTGTCAGTTAACGGTCTGCCGTTTCAAGATGTGAACCACCGTTTTGAAACTATAAATACCGTCCTTATCCATTTTTTGGAACCTTTACATTCAAATACTTGTGTTTTTAAAAGAAACTTCATCACTCTCATCTTCAAAACCTCTTGCTTGCTGGTTTTCTGAAAGCCTTCGTAACTATCTGCGAATTATAACATGTTTTTTCTTCCTCTTCTATTCAAAAGTAATGGCAAAGACCTCAAAATCCATTCCCCAAAAAGAAATTCCCTCTTCCTCGAAACCGATTGAGAACGTTTCGCCTATTGTCAGCGAGGAAACGATACCAGAATCTCTTCTAAAAATGTTAGTCCCCTCGAGGTGTCCAACCAGAGCCGATTTTAAGGTTGAGAAAACTTTCTCGATATCGGGCCGGTGTGAACCGGTCTCGAGGTATGTCTGTTCGGTCACCAACAGTGTTCTCGATAAGGTCAAGGAGAACTGCAACTGGATCGGTAAGTGGGCGGTGGTTCCCGCGCCCGAGGAAGCAATCACTATCCACGTGGAGGGTTTTTTAAGTGTTTATATTTATCCCTTCACGTTGGGCCCTTTGGACCCGGTCATCATCGCCTTTGTAAAAGGTACCAGGTGACACTAGGCCAAATTCATCCCTCCTTCTGGAGGATAGTTATCCTCCTCCGCTTTTTGTAAATAAGATCGAAGGGTGTCCTTTCACCATTGATCACCTCATGCGTCTGTACAGTCCCCGAATCTATCGAGGGGGGCTAATAAATCTAGCCCGTCAGGCCAGTAAGGCCCCGTTCTCAAGCATCGACGAGGATCAGGACCGAGGTTGGTTGGGCCGATTTGTTCGAGGGAAAACATCGGACCTTATCCCGGCCGAGGACATGTCATTCCCTGAAAAATGGAACATGAAGCATAAGTATACCTTTGCCTTTAGGAATTTTTTCATCATTTCCCTTTTGTTCTTCTTTTTATCAATTTTCTATGATGCAACTGTCGCTCGAATGCCGGATGCAGTTCCTCGACTCAAGGAATGGGTCGAGGGGATCATTTCGAAAAAACCATATTTTGAGCGTGCATGGCGCGAGCTTTCGAAGGGAAGATGGGAGGCCCGGTCTCATAGTGATATTTTCAATTTAAATTACACTCGACTTAATTTTTACGTTGTCGATTTTTGACTTGCTTTGCTTTTGTTTTGCAGTTTTATCAAAAGATGTTGAAATGAGGCCTCTACTCGTGGATGATGATACTTACGCCGAGCCCCCTACTCCGAAGCCAGATAAAGTGAAGAAAAGGAAAAGGGCTTCGAGCTCTCCGAGCTTCGAGAAAAAAAGACCAAAGAAAAGAATGGCGCATAAGCCCAAAGGAAGTGCCAGCGGTCGATCATTGTCCCCGGACTTGGTCCATCGATTGAGGGATGAGTTTGAGAGAGAGGATGAAGCCTTTGACCTAGTGGCCAGTGTGTCGTCCTAGCTCGAAGGGCGAGGAGCCTCCGAACCAGGTTTTGGTGAAGCCGATGTTCATCAAGTCGGGGAAGCCGAGGTGGGGGCAGGAGCTGAGGTTTCCCTTGATAGGAGAAAAATGCCACAGGGAGCACTTGGTCCGACTGAGATCGTCGATTCGCTTTCATTCACAGAGCTGATGTTTATGAGGCCCAAGTGGCAAACGAACGCCACCTCGAGGAAGTCCATAGATCGAAAGACCCTTTCCGTGGTTTTTTCGATGGTGTGGACTCGATGGCCACGCGGGACGCTATTGGGTTCGATTATTTAGAGATACCAAGGAAGAGCTCACCCTCTGAAACAAGCGGGACTTCTTTTAGTCCGAAACTAGTCGATCGATTCCCTGCCCCGAGCGCATATCCTAATCGAAAATGCACTATTGTTTTTTCCCTTCCCGAGGATGCCCGGGTTCTTTTCGCCCCCGTAGGGGTGGCGAGTTACCTTCAGTGATTAGTGACCGAAGAAGATCAATCCAAAATGAACGAGGTAGAAGCGCCCTGCCTGTTCAACGAAGCTCAACATGCATTGAATCGGGTAACTGGGGATATCCTTTATTGTGTACTTAGATTTTATCGTAAGCAATCATAATATTTTCCTTTGTGCTTGTAGGCCTCGGTACTTCACCATGAGGATTTTCTCCAATACCGGGAAGAGTTCAAATGCCATGAGGCCAAGACTCAGGAACTTATTGAGAAGAAAGACACCCTTAAACTTCTCAATGAATAGCTCGAAGGGTAGGCTAAGAGCCTCCATACAGAGCCGAGGTTGTTCGGAAGGATCATGCTGACTTGGTCGAGTAGGTAAAAGTTTTCGAAGTGAGTAATGACGAATTTGATTCAGCGACTGATGGTCAAAATACGCAGGTCCAGCAGAAAGTCGATCGGATCGATCAGCTTCGAACTGAGATGCATGTGGTTAAATCTGAGGCTGATGAATGGAGGGGCAAGATGGATCGTCTGGCCTTGGAAAACGAGGCAGCTCGGACACAACTATCTTCAGCAGAAACTCAGCTAAGAGCGGCAAAGGAAAAAGCCGAGACCCAGACCAAAAGGGCCGAGGAACTTCAATCCCGGGTTCGTTTGGTTGTCTCAGATCGAGATAATCTAGCGAGAGAGCTTAAAATGGCCAAGTCGGAAGCCGCCGTGATCAAAGCCGAAGCTGATGAAATGGTGGCTCAGTACAAGGCTGATGTCGAGGCGGCTCAAGACCAATCAAAAAATGTGGTCGATCATATGATATGGCACTCCCATAGGCAGGCCCTCGAGGAAGTCCACGCTCGGGGTTTTGACTTATTTGCGGAGATTGAGGATGCCAAGATGTTTGAAGCCGAGGCCAGAAAATTGGCCTATCCCGAAGAGGATGATTCTGATGACGAGGCGGGACCCATTCGAGATCAAGTCGCTTGTGTTCGATTTTATCCCTTTATATGCTTAATATTGTGTATCAAGGCCGTTCGGCCTTTGTAAAAATTTATATCGGGCTATTCGGCCCTTGTAAAAATGATTTTTGATATATATATATATATATATATATATATATATATATATATATANATATATAAGGCTTTCCTTTTACAGCTTTCAAATTTTTCCTTTGCTTTTTTATTTGTATTTGCAAAGATCGAAATGACTTAGCATGAAATAATTAGGTTGTGTTCGAAGGATCGAACGAGTCTTGCCTCTAACATTATTTTATTCTGAGGCATCGTGGGGAATCAGTGTTACTGAAAATTTTCTTCCCTAAAGTAGCTTAGTTCTATAATCTGCCAAGTGTAGTCTTTAGAAACGGTTAAAAAATTTCAATGCCTTGTTATTTTTGTTGCGGCCTTCAGACGTCTCCGAGTCATTTTTATACGGCCAAGCCTTTATAGTTCGGGCAATACCAAATAAGCATTATGCCTTTGTGCCTTTGGGTTTCGTTAACCCGAAATGGTCTTAGCCTTTTAATTTGGGCGCTGCAAAATAAGCTTCGTGCCCTCGGATTTTGTTAACCCGGAATGGCCTTAGCCTTTTAATTCGGGCGTTGCCAAATAAGCTTTGTGCCCTCGGATTTTCCGGAATGGCCTTAGCCTTTTAATTCGGGCGTTGCCAAAAAGCTTCGTGCCCTCGGATTTCGTTAACCCAGAATGGCCTTAGCCTTTTAATTCGGGCGTTGCCAAATAAGCTTCGTGCCCTCGAGATCTAATAACTTGGACCGTCTGAGTTTGTTTTTTTGGACGGCAGTCCTGAGTGAGAGAGTGATTATTCGAAATCAGGTTAAGGCGGCCCTTGGGTTTGTTACCTTTAGGGAATCGTAAGCAGGAAATTCCTTAAGAAATTTAAAGAAAAAGTTTTAAAAGACACGACGTCTGCAAAGAAGAGACTTCTCTTTATTCTTGTGCATAATAGTAATGTATATATACAAGTTTTGTGTCAGGGTTCGAGCAGTCTATGTGAGCACGGTTCATTTGACCGTTTGGAACTTACATTGAATCTTATTGATCTTCAACCCTTCAATCCTGAAGTCTCTTTCCATGCTAAAGTGGCCCCCCAATATTCAGGGTAGATCGAAGAAAGGCCTCGAATACTGTTGTCACTGATTCATTACCGGCCTTCGAATCTAAGTTAGCACGATTTACCTGTTGCCTCGTTAAAAACCTTATCGTAAAGTCCATTTGGAAAAAAACCGGTCTAAGGGAAAAAAGAGTGCAACGCGTGCTTTTAGAACTAACATCTCGTATGGTCCTTGTTTTCTACCTGCAAGCGTTAGTTTATAATGTAAATAAAAAGTAAAGAACGGGGACGTACCTTAGCAGTAATACCGCTTTAAGTGAGTTATATTTAGTTGTTCGGTAGTTGTCTACCGTTCATTCATCCGAGCTTGTAGGATCCCTTTCCGGTGATATCGATGATATGATAAGGTCTTTCCCAGTTCGGTCCTAGCTTTCCCTCGTTTAGACTCCGTGTGTTCGGCGTGACCTTTCTTAGTACTAAATCCCCCACATTGAAGCATCGAAGGTTGGCCCTTCTATTGTAATATCTGTCGATCCGTTGCTTTTGGGCAGCCAACCGAACAAGGGCGGCTTCGCGCCTTTCATCTAACAGCTCTAGGTTTGTATTCATGGCTTCGTGGTTCGATTCCTCTGTTGCATATCGGAATATGATACTTGGCTCCTCGACCTCGACTGGTATCAAAGCTTCGGCGCCATAAACCAGAGAGAACGGGGTGGCCCCGGTGCTTGGACTTCGCGGTCATACGGTATGCCCAGTCCCAGATATATTGCGAGTAGGCCATCAAATATTCTTCTGAACAAGATTCTGTCTTTGGACATGCTAAATCTGGCCGTCTTTGTACGCAGGGCCCTCGATTCTTTTGAATCCGAGGGCAGTTTACCGGATTTAAGATATTCTACATACTTGTTCCTCTAATCCCGAGTTAGGCATCGAGTTGATCTCAGTGTGGCCTTCTTCCACTATTGACCTCATAAGTTGTACAACTTTTCCCGAGTTGAATTCTTCGTCTTCGACCGACGATCCCAAGTTAGCGAGGGTGTCGGCCTCACTGTTTTGATCCCGAGGTACATATTGTAAGGTCCATTCTTTGAACCGATGTAATGTCACATGCAATTTATCCAAGTACTTTGCATTCGTTCCTCTCTAACCTCGAATGTTCCATTGACTTGGTTTACCATAAGAAGGGAGTCGCACTTGGCTTCGATCACTTCCACCCCCAAGCTCCTAGCTAGTTCAAGGCCTGCAATCATGGCTTCATATTCGGCCTCATTGTTAGTCAATTTCACAGTCTTAATAGATTGTCTAATTATATTACCTGCTAGTGGCTTCAATACGATGCCAAGTCCGGACCCTTTTGCGTTTGAGGCACCGTCCGTGAAGATGGTCCAGATTCCCGAGGAAGTTCCTCAGTCAATCAACAACTCTTTTTCGACCTCGGGTATTAAGGTCAATGTGAAATCGGCCACGAAGTCTGCCAAAATCTGAGACTTAATGGCGGTCCGAGGTCGATACTCAATGTCGTACCCACTTATTTCTATGGCCCATTTGGCCAATCGGCCCAAGAACTCGGGCCTATGCATAACATTCTTTAATGGGTAAGTCGTTACGACACATATGGGATGACATTCGAAGTACGATTTCAGCTTCCTAGAGGCACTTAACAGAGCAAGCGCCAGTTTTTCTAGGTGGGGGTACCTAGTTTCGGCTTCGCCTAAAGTTCTACTAACATAGTAAATTAGAAATTACATACCTTGTTCTTCCCGAACTAGGACTCCACTCAAGTATAGGTACAATTGTTCGTCCGCCTTTGGTTTGTGAAGAAATGGCGGGCTCGATAAATACCTTTTGAGTTCCTCCAAAGTTTGCTGATATTTCGGGGTCCACAAAAAATTGTTCTTCTTCTTTAACAATGCGAAGAATTGATAGCTTTTGTCGGACGATCTCGAAATAAATTGCCTTACAGCGGCTATTCGCGTGGTCAACCTTTGCCCGACTTTCACATTGTTCATGACCGTGATATTTTCGATGGTTTTGATCTTATCAGGATTGATCTCGATTCCTCGATTTGATACCATGAATCCGAGGAACTTACCCGACCCAACTCCAAACGCGCATTTTTCAGGGTTCAGCTTCATGTTGTACTGCTACAGTATACTAAATGTTTCCTACAAATGTCTTAAGTGCACCTCTGCTCGCAGGGATTTAACTAACATGTCGTCAATGTAAACCTCCATTGACAAGGTTCACTAGGCGTTGGTATGTGGCACCATCATTTTTTTTAAATCCAAACAGCATTACGTTATAACAGTATGTGCCACATTTAGTGATGAAGGAAGTTTTTTCCTGATCACCCGGGTCCATCCGTATTTGGTTGTACCCGGAATAGGCGACGAGAAAAGTAAGGTTCTCGTGGCCGGCCGTAGCATTGATCATGCGGTCGATGTTGGGCAAGGGAAAAGAGTCTTTGGGACACGCTTTATTCAAAGGTTTATAATCTATACACATTCTTAATTTATCCTCTTTCTTAGGGACTACCACTATATTTTCTAACCAATCCGGGTATTTGACCTCCCGAACCTATTTTAAGAAGTTTAGATACCTCACCCTTGATGAAAGCATGCTTGATTTCAGACTGGGACCTCCTTTTTTGTTTAATCGGAAGGAACTTTGGGTCCAGACTCAGTTTGTAAGTGGTTATCTCCGATGGGAGACCTGTCATATCGAGGTGGGACCAAGCGAAATAGTATTCGTTAGCCATAATAAATTCAATGAGTTTTATCTTAAGCTCGGAGCTCAGCGCCATGCCTAGGTATACCTTTCGATCGGGCAGGTCCTCTCGCAATATGACTTGTTTCAGTTCCTCGACCGTCGATTTAGTGGCATCGAAATTATCAGGGGCTATAAAAGATCTGGGAATCCCATAATCATCATCCTCGACATACCCTCGTTTGTTCGAATCTGCTGAAGACGATATCAGTGATTGCTATTTCGTCCTGTCTTCGATCACTTTGTTTGGGCCTTTTGATGTTGGAACTGTAGATGCCGGCGTCACCTCTTCGATGGCGAACATATCAGTGATTGCTATTTCTGTACTCGGGTGTCGGAAATTTTAACGCCTGGTGTAGCGCCGAAGGCACCGTCCTCATGTTGTGGATCCATAGCCTTCCGAACAAGGCGTTTTACCTCATGTCTCCTTCGATTACATAAAGTTTAGCCTCCTGTATGGTCCTGGCGGTATTTACCAATAATGTTATCTCACCCTTAGTGGTTTCACAAGCCATGTTGAATTCGTTTAGAACTCGGACTGTGGGGACGATTTGGTCTAGTAGACCGAGTTGCTCCACAACCCTTGATCGAATGATGTTGACCGAGCTACCAAGATCGATTAACACACGTTTAACTCGAATTTTATGTACGAGTACAGATATTACCAGTGCGTCATTATGGGGCTGTATAATCCCTTTCGCGTCCTCGTCGTTGCAAGATAAAGTTCCTTTCGGCGTGTAATCCCGAGTTCGTTTCTCCCTAGTGATGGATAATTTGGTGTATTTCAACACCGGCCCCTGAGGGGTATCGACTCACCGATAATCATGTTGATGACGTGTTGAGGTTCTTCTTGCCTCGTCTGTCTGTCAGAACTCATGTTCCTGAAATGAATCTTGGCTCGGTCGCTCAAGAATTCTCGAAGATGTCCGTTATTGAATAGTCGGGCTGCTTCCTCTCTCAGTTGCTGACAATCTTCCATTCTGTAACCGTGAGTGCCATAATATTTGCATTTTTGGTTACGATCCCTTTGGGTTGGATCGGATTGTAGAGGTCGAGCCTATTTGGTATCTTTGTTGCGCCCGATAGCTGATACAATAGTGGCAGCATCGACATTAAAGTTGTACTCTAATAGCCTTGGTGATTCTTTATGCCCGATGGGCCTATCGAAGCTGCTTTTGGTCATGAGACCCTGGTGGCTTTGGCCTCGGTCATTTCTTTCATATCTTATGGGGTTCCGCCCGGATCCACTGATTCTTCTATCTCCATGATATGGCTAATATCGATCCATGTTCGATCTTGGTTCGCAATCGATATCTCTTTTGACTCTGTCAAGAGCTCTAATGGGATAGACGGACCCCGAAGGGGCCCTGAGCTGATCATCTTTGACTCTGATTTTCGATTGATACCGGTTATGTATGTCAGCCCATGTAACAGCCGAGTATTCTATTAAGTTCTGCTTTAATTGTTGTGAAGCCATTGAGCTTCGAATATTGAGTCCCTGAATGAAAGCTTGAACAGCCCAATCATCAGCGACCGACGGCAGATCCATTCGTTCCATTTGAAACTGGGACACGAACTCTCTGAGCATCTCGTTATCCTTTTATTTAACTTTGAAAAGGTCCGATTTCTTGGTTTCGACCTTGATGGCACTTGCGTGTGCCTTTACAAAAGAATCTGCAAGCATAGCAAATGAGTCAATAGAATTAGGAGGTAAGTTGTGGTACCATATCATAGCTCCCTTTGGAAGAGTCTCCCCAAACTTTTTCAATAGAATAGACTCGATCTCATCGTCTTCCAGGTTGTTCCCTTTGATAGCACATGTATACGAGGTTACATGTTCGTTCGGGTCGGTCGTTCCGTTATACTTGGGTATTTCGGGCATACGAAATTTTTTGGGGACCGACTTCGGAGCTGCGCTTGGTAGAAAAGGTTTTTGCACGAACTTCTTAGAATCTAGGCCTTTTAATACGGGGGGTGCTCCTGGGATTTGGTCTACCCTGGAATTGTAGGTTTCCACCTTTTTGTCGTTTGCCTCGATCTTTTTTTCCCCTGGTTCTATCCGTTTTGTTAGCTCCTCGAGCATTTTTATAATTTCGGGGTTAGCCCCCGATTCATATTTATTCGACCTTCCTACGGCTGATTCGTCTGTGCAGGTAATTTCTCGGGAAGGACCGGGCTCAACCCTGTTCGGTTCATGGCTTCGGTTTTGTAACTGAGCTATCGCCGCCTGTTGGGCCTGCAACATTTCGAAGATTATTCGAAGGCTGATCCCATCCCTTTCAACGTTTTGGGGGTTTCGAGTTACCTATCAGACTCCTTTATGAACGCTATTTCGGGGTCGATAGGCGAGTCCGCATCAACAGTCACGTGTGAATTAGCGTCAACACGATATGCAATCGGGATCTCGTTACCGGGCGCTATGTTGTTATTTTCACCTTGGTCACCGGACTCATTGTCAACATGCAGAGGTGCCGATTGAGAGTTTGACATTTATGTATTATACCTGGAATCAAAGACACTTCAAAGAGCAAGTCTGAAGCAGTGTGTGCGTTATGAAAATTTGTATCAAATAACCACTATTATCCTTAACCCCACGGTGGGCGCCAAATTGTTTACCCTCAAAATTGGATAACAATTAAATTTATTTGCAGTTTTACGGATATGTGATCTAATTTTATACAAAAATGAGAAACCAAATTGAAATTAAAATTAATGATAAAAAATGAATGCAAACCACACAAGTTGGACAGTGTTGGCCTTGTACGTTGATTGCCCTTGGGCCAAGAAACGTTGCAATCGGGGTCAGAAAAAGAATAATCAGACAGTAATCACTAAAGAGATCCGTATATTACTTTTTTTAATGATAAGGAATGTCCTCTCTACAAATAATTAGACCCTCTTTATATAGTAGGGGGAATCTTACTTTAGGTACAATTCTGTATAAGGTAAAAAATCTCCTGGTTTGCTAATTAAATGGTTCCATTGATTCGTGCCGAGATTCTCGCCGTGATGCTCGACCTGTTACGGATATTTTGGCTTTCCGTTATTTTGGTTCGACGATCTTCCCTCGAGCATATTTGGGGTCAGGGTCGGTTCTGAATCACGGGCTCAGTGTTCTCGAAGACAGACATTCTAACCTCATGTTCTACTTCGATGAAACTCGGGGTCAATTTTCAATCCTTCGGGCTCCAAGCCCGATCTACCGTGTACTAATCGAACCCGATTTCGACCATATACACGGTCCCATTTGCCTTCAATGATGCCGATTGAAGTAGTTTCACATTTCACTCCTGGGGCAATATGAAAAATCGATTATGCAAAATATACTTCCTGGAATGATCTGATTGTTTTGTATTGTCTTAACATTGAGAAACTGGGATAACTGAGCCACATTTTAGTGGACATTTTCCCCCCCACATTTCCGTGCACATGTACTTGCCAGAATTGTTGCCATTTGTTTGTATGAAAATACAACTTACTCCTTGCCCATTTCTACTTTTTAATTATTTAATTAATATAATAACTATACGATCCACTTTACATTGAAATGGACTATATATTGCATTCAGTCCAATTTGATGGGAAAAAAAATTCTCACTAGGTATTTAGTTCCCCAAAAAACAGGTATTTAGTTAGAAACGGTACAAAAAGTGTATAAAAGGACGTCTTTCCTTTCCTTTTCCGTTTTCCGGAATAATTCTTTTCTTTTTTCAATACTAATTACCAGTATACCAATAACAACTTAGTCATCATAGAGGCTTTATTTTGAATAGCAAATGCAGTTGATATCCACTTCACGTGGATAATGAAGCAACGGAGAGATTCAGAGTTGATACTGCTAAATTTCGTATTAGAGTTGATTTCCATCAAGAAGTGCATGAGATTTCTATATAGTGGTTGGACATAGTTTATATGGTTTCATCCAACAACAACAAGATTGCAATGGTTACAAACACGATGATACTCAATCTCAGATTGCCGCGTGCGGCAGATCCAGTTGTCACGAAAATGGCAAAAAACCAGCAGATTCACATGAGAAATTTATCAAGCAACCATACTGATACTTGCTCAGGCTAGGTCGCTTATATTATAGTACTATCTTGGACAGTGACCAAACCAGAAATTTTATCTAGGGTGTTTAAATTTGAAAGAAGTAAAAAAAAAATCCGATAAAGGGTGTTCAATATATATTAGATACATCTAATATTTAATATTTTACATATATATACAGTGTAATTTTTCGACGAAGGTTGGACAAGGGCTATGTGGCTTTGCCCTTGATCTTGGTGTGCAGTACTTCTCCAGACGCGGTAAATAGAGGTGGATTTATTATTTAAACACTATGGGTTCAACTTTTAGGTTTTTTATCATTAAACCCATTAAATTTTAAAATTATAAGTTCATATCTACTATTTGTTGTAATTTCATTAAAAAAATTTCACATAAATTTGTACTCCGCATCGAAAGCATCAAATTCAAATGAACCCAGTGTCAAAGGGCTGGATTCACCCCTATGTGTATACGCGGAATACTTTGTGCACCAAAAATACAAATATATGAACACAAATAGAGAAGAGATTCGATCTAGTGACTCTTGGGGTCAAAATCATCAAGTTGCCAACATGAGCGGAGCTAGGGGCAGAAGGAGGTCTCGAACCCTCTTAATTCCTCGAAAAATTATGCTATGTATATAAGGCTGTGGCCCACCGCGGGCCTGGGCCTAATGGGCCTGACGGGCCTGGGCCTGAGGCGGGCCTGGGCCTGGCGGTCCCGAGCCTGGCGGGCTCGTGGGTTGGGACCGGCCCACTACGGGCCTAGGCCCGCCGGCCCAACGGGCCTAACGGTTATTATTTTTTTTTTTTTAAATCACCAAAAATTTCTTTTAATAAGCCTTTTATATATATAT
>MCJB01001899.1:0-12663 GCA_002018475.1 Nicotiana obtusifolia
TCTCATTTATATTTATAACTCACTGAGTTGGAAGTACTCACTTTACTCCCTGCACCTTGTGTGCAGATTCAGGCATTAGCGGTCCCACTCAGAGGTGCTGAATACTACTACTGGACCGAAGCTTCAGAGATTACGAGGTAGCTGCTTGCGTCCGCAGCTGTGTAACTCTTTTCTTTTGTTGATTTTGCTTCCCTCGAACATTTGTTCTTAAGACATTGTAATAGATATATCATCAGTAGGTCTTCTCTAGTGGCTCATGACTTTGTGACACCCCGATCTGAGGGCTGTAGTCGGGATGGTACTTTATACATACATATTCTTCGACTCATTTTGGTATTAACATGTTCTTGTTGTCAAATTGCGTCATTTAATTGATTGAAAGCAAATTAATTGGTTTGGCTTGCCTTGTCCCCACGAGAGGCGCCATCACGACCAGGTTGGGATTTTGGGTCGTGACAATTAATTAGCCCGAAAGACATTACCAGAAACTCATAGTGCCCATATCTAGTCCAGAACGCAGTCTTAAGAATATCTGCATCCCTGATCTTCAACTGGTGATATCTTGAACGGAGATCAATCTTAGAGAACACTTGTGCTCCCTGAAGTTGGTCAAATAAATCTTCTATGCGAGGCAAAGGATATTTGTTCTTGATCGTTGCCTTATTCAGTTGCCTATAATCGATGCACATTCTCATTGTGCCATCCTTCTTTTTCACAAATAGAACCGGTGCACCCCAAGGTGACACACTAGGGCGGATGAACCCTTTATCTAGGAGTTCCTGAAATTGCACCTTTAATTCTTTCAACTCCGCTGGTACCATACGAAATGGTGGAATAGAGATGGGCTGAGTGCCCGGCACCAGGTCAAGACCGAAATCAATATCCCTGTCCGGCAGCATGCCCGGCAGATCGGTAGGAAATACATCGGGAAATTCCCGCACAACTAGAACAGAATCGATGCTTGGAGTCTCAGCTCCAACATCCCTTACAAACGCTAGGTATGCGAGGCAACCCTTCCCAACCATTTGTTGGGCTTTCAAATACGATATTACCCTACCGGTAACATAATCAGTCACACCACGCCACTCGATCCGCGGCACACCCGGCATAGCCAAAATAACTGTCTTAGCATGACAGTCTAAGATAGCACGACATGGAGATAACCAATCCATGCCTAATATGACATCGAAATCTACCATGCTTAATAGCAATAGATCAACTCGGGTCTCCAGACCCCCAATAGTTACCACACACGACCGATACACACGGTCTACAACAACAGTGTCACCCACCGGGGTAGACACATGAACAGGTAGAAAAAGAAGCTCACGGGGCGTACCCAAATATTGAGCAAAGTATGAAGAAACATATGAATAAGTGGAACCGGGATCAAATAATACAGAGGCATCTATGTGGCAGACTGAAATGATACCTGTGATAACGGCATCAGAAGCGCTGGCATCTGTCCTGCCTGGAATAGCATAGAATCAAGCCTGGCCACCACCTGCTCGACCTCCCCCTCTTGGGCGACCTCTAGCTACATGACCACCGCCCCTAACTGGCTGAGCGGGTGATGAAGTAACTGGAGCAGGAGTAGAGGGTTGACCCCTCTGTTGGAATGATATTTCTCCCTGATGAGGACATTTCCTCCATACGTGGCCCGCCTCGCCACACTCAAAATAGATCACCGTGCCCTAGCAGATGCACTCGGTCTAAAGGAACCCTGTGCTGACAGAGGATGAACTGGGAGGGCACTAAGTGTTGACTAACCCTGCTGCAACCCACGATAACCACGAACTGCAGATGCCCCATTATACCCTGGGCTAACTGACTGAACAGACCTGAATAAACGGCCTCTACCTTGCTGAAACTGACCTCTCCAAGGAGTACCACTGAAATTACCCGGTCCTCGAGGCCTCTTAGCCTCCCTCTCATCTCGCTCTTGACGGCGAACCATCTCAATTTTATGAGCTATGTCGACCACTTCCTCGAAAGTAGCATCCAGTACTCTCTACCTAGTCATAAGGATACGAAGATGGTAGTTAAGGCCATCCACAAACCTCTTGATCCTTTCACGATCAGTCAGAACCATCCAAGCAGCATGTCGAGCCAACTCAGAAAATCTTGACTCATACTGCGATACAGCCATGTCCCCATGGCGCAACCATTCAAACTGTCTACGCAGCTCCTCTCTGCGGGACTGCGGCACATACTTCTCCAAGAAATGAGTGGAGAACTGTTGCCAAGTAAGAGGCGTTGCATCAACCGGCCTACGTCTCTCATAAGCCTCCCACCAATTAATAGCAGCTCCCTTGAATTGAAATGTGGTGAATGCCACACCACTAGACTCAAGAATCCCTGCCGTCCGGAGAATTCGCTGACACTTGTCAAGAAAACCTTGGGCATCCTCGACCTCATCACCACTGAATGACGGTGGCTGGAGTCTACCAAACCTCTCAAGACGACGTTGCTCATCATCTGGCATAACTGGCACTACGTTCTCCTGAGCTGGTGCAACTGGCTGGGCTAGAGGTGCCCCCGGCATCTGTAGTCCTTGGACTACCTGCTCAGGTGTACGGGCAACTGGAGTCTGATTGCCTCCCCCGGCCTGAGAAGTAGCTGCAGCTGTAGTGGCTGAAACCGCCTGAGCTAGGCCGGTGCACACGTTTAGAATCTGAGCCAAGGTCTCCTGAAGACCTGGAATAGCTGCAGGCACAGCTGGTGCCTGAGCTGGGGCTGCTGGAGCCTGTTCCTGGGTTGGGGCAGCTGGTGGATCAACAGATGCTGCCCTCGCGGTTCTACCTCTACCACGACCACGACCGCGTCTATGGTTTCTAATGGCCTCAGTGGGTGGTATTGGTGGTCGTCCACCTGGTCCAGTTGTTCGTGGTCTCACCATCTGTGAGAAAACAGGATAGCAGAAGTATTAGTTCTCGGATCAACAAGTTCGCACGATAAGAATTTCAAGAACATGGAATTTTCCTAAAAAGGTTCTGCAACCTCTCGAAGATAAGTACAGACGTATCCGTACCGATCTGCAAGACTCTACTAAACCCGCTCATGACTCGTGAGACCAATGTAACCTAGGCTCTGATACCAACTCTGTCACAACCCAAAATCCCATCCCGGTCGTGATGGCGCCTCTCGTGAAGACAAGGCCAGCCGAACCAATCCAACACCGCTAAACATTTTAAATAACACGAAGATAATATAAACACGGTTTAATAATAGTCAATTGCGGAAAATATCATATGGCAACCATCCCGACTACAGCCCTCAGATCGGGGTGTCACAAATTCATGAGCCACTACTGAAGGCCTAATGATAATATAACTATTACATATCCTTAAGTAAAATTGTTTGATAGAGATAAAATCAACAAAATAAAAGAGATACGGGGCTGCGGACGCAAGCAGCTACCTCGTAATCTCCGAAGCTCCACCCTGGCAATAGTAGTCAGTACCTCGGAGTGGGACCGTTAACACCTGAATCTGCACACATGGTGTAGGGAGTAATGTGAGTACTTCCAACTCAGTGAGTAATAAACATAAATAATGACTGAAGGTAGAAAAACACATAATGCACAATAAAATATCGTTAAAATGATAACCAAGTGTAAAGTCAAGTAGAAAGTCCTTTTAACAAGTGAAACATGTACATCTTTCAGGTGAATAATGGGAAGGAACATAAAACACTTTAAAATCGCCCCTCGGGCTCATCATCACTTAAATACACGCCCCTCGGGCTTAACACCATTTAAATACACGCCCCTCGGGCTTAACATCATTTAAAACAGTAAAACCTTTTCAAAATCCAGTTACCAGTTGTCATTGTTACCAACTGTAACCTACAGTTGTCATTGTTACCAACTGTATTATCAACCCATCTCCGGTTATCAGTTGTCATTGTTACCAACTGTAACCTACAGTTGTCATTATTACCAACAGTATTATTCTTCATTATCGGTTGTCATTGTTACCAACCGTGACCTACAGTTGTCATTGTTACCAACTGGGTCATCATGATGGGTGTCCTGCGCTCACTGTGGGTGGTTCAGACTTCCGGAAGGGGCTTTAGCGGCCCAAGCGCTATATTATCTCTCATGGCGGCGTGCCACCCGATCCCATATACATCATATACGTGGCGGCGTGCCACCCGATCCATTTCAAAATCGTTTTGAAAACATCATTTAGTTTTCCAAAACCAAGTTTAAATAATGATTCAAGCATTTCAAATACCCTTAAAGGGTTTACACAACTGGCTTGAATCCCAAATGTGATTTCAGTAATCAAACAGTAATAAATTACCCCTGAAGGGTTTACATAACCGGCACGAAGCCCAAATATAATTTCAATCTGTTATGAAATCAATTTCAAACAGTTATGTAGTAGAAATCATTAATCGGGACGCATCAAGTCACAATCCCCAGTAGCTAATGACCCCACGCTCGTCATCGAGCGTGTGCCTCACTTCATTAAAGCACTACGAGGTGCAATACGGGGTTTCAAACCCTCATAGCAATATTTACCATCATTACTCACCTCAATCCGGCTAAATCCTTAGCCTGCGACACCTTTGCCCTTTGAATTAGCCACCACGTGCGTCGAATCTAACCAATTTCATAATAATTACGTCACATTATGCGATGGGAATAAAGCCCAAGCGAAAATAATTGAAATTACTAAGAAACCCCCAATTTCATATTTTCAGCAATTGTGAAGAACCCTAAGTTCTTCTTTCACAATTTATGGATTCATGAGGGGATTGAGCATAGTAATCACGATCTAAGAGAGATTTAGGGCATAGAATACTTACCCGATGTTTTCTTTAAGGCTCCCTCTCTATTTGTCCCAATTTTCACCTCAATCTTCTTCTTAGAAGCCCCCCAAATACGCCTAAGGTGTTGTAATCCCTTTTTCTTGCAAGATGATTCACAAAAATCTACTTTGCATGTGTGCTAGGGGTTGATTTATAGAGGTTCTTTGTTTTTGAAGAAGCTTTCTTTCGTGGGTATGTGTTTCGTATCTCAGAAGAGCAAAATGGACCCTAGGTCCTATTTATAGTGGGTCAAAAATCGGGCAAAAGAATTGAAGCTGGGTCATTTCTATCCGTGTTCGCGACGCCCTGGTCCAATTCGCGATGCGCGAATTCGAGTTCGCGAACCGCGAACTCGTCGCGAAATGACCCCTCACCTTTCTGTTCCTGTTCTCGATGGCCTTTGCCATTTTCACGATTCGCATGTCCAGTTCGCGGACCGCTTTTTGGCCACGATTTTCACCTGAAGCTTCTGCTTCAGTTCGCGATGCCTTGGATGGTTTCGCGGTTCGCTTTTCTCAAATGCTAACAGCATTCTTGTCGCGAATCTCACTTGATCATCCGATTTCTATCTGGTTTTTTTCCAAGTTAAGCCTAACTTTCTCATACGGAGTCCGATTTAGATGATTCTTTTTGCTACGGCTCCTTAATTTCAATACGGAGCTAATGCCTCAAACAAAGTTGAATTCGGAGCTCGTTTTCTAATGTTGATGCTAATCACACCAGAAAATAAGAAGTCATCGCCTTATATAGCGATGAATTAAGTCCCGTTGACTACTCAAAATTCATCCGAGACCCCCGGGACTTTATCTTAACATGAACACATGTTCCATAGTCTCAATTAGACTTGCTCCAATCAATGGAACACTAAAATACACATCAAATTATTAGGTTTGCATTAAAATCAAACCTATGGACTCCAAGGATCCTTAAATCGATCATTCGGTCCGAACCTGACCAAACCGTGTCCGAATGGCCTGAAAATTTGCACGCAAGTCCAAAATCACATAAGAAATCTACAACAACTTCCGGAATTTTATTCCGACTTCCGGTTCAAAATTTCACCTGTCGTCCGAAAATTCGAACTTCACCGATTATACTTCGTGTGCAACTCATTCAACTTTATTCCATTTAATATAATTAATGAAAGAAATCGGGTCATAAACTGGGTCATCACAGGTAGTGACTGCAATACCTATTTCATGCAATTTTTTATAGATTTGGCTTTCAGCCAATCCGTCTATATTCCATTCGGTGATACCAGTTCCATTATGACTGGCGCTTGTTAGATAAATATCTTCTTCGAATTGTATATCCGGGAAGGAGGATCTACTATAGTAATTCTTTTTATTAGAATGTCTTGTATCAAAAGAAATTCTATTGATTTCTTAATCGGTAGTAATTGTAGAGATAGCTTTTCCTGCAAGTAAAGCTTTTGTTTTATTAATTTTTTCGTATATTTCTTTAGAGGCTTTTGTTAATCTCTCTAAATTGTTATTTCTTTCAGAAGAAATTTCGCTTGTCTTTAAAGCATTATATTCAGATTCAACAGCTTTTAGCTTATTTTGAGATTGTGGAGTTCCATAGTTTTTTCATTATCTAGTTTATTGGCTAGATTGGAACTTTTAGGTTCAGTAATTTTTAACTTAGTAGTAAGTTGATTTTCGATTCTTTCCAGAAGTTCATCTGTAAAATCGAATTTCTCTTTTAATTCGGGGAATTTCTCTTTAGAAAATTCAGGGATTTTTATAGTTGGATGAGTTTCAATGGTAGGGGTTGAAATAGTTCTTGTCAGAATTCCAATTTTGTGAGTATCTTTCAATTGATTAGATACTACATGTAAAAGATTATTGGTATAATTATTTTGTACAATTATCTTATTTATTTCTTTATTTTTCGGTCCACTTTCTGTATGAACACTTTCTCTTTTGAAAGGAGAGGCTGTAATTACCTCACTTTGAACTGGTATTAGAATTTCTTCTAATGGAGGAGTAGTGGATTCTATTATCCCTTTGTTTTTGGTATACCATTTATTAATAATCATTTGTAATGATTCTTTTTGGTTAGGAATTTTTTTAGTTAATTCAAACCATCTCCAAAAATCAAGATGACTTTTACATCTTCTGCAATCTTTAATAAATTGATTTCTAAAGATTATTCTTTGCTCATAAGAATAAGTATTTTCATACCAATATTTTTGTTTTTTATTATTGGGATGTTCCCATTGACTATTTAGACCTTTCCAATTTATTTCAAAGTCTTCAGCTCGAATTACTGATTGCTGATCAACTGATTCTGTAGCTGGACTTCGTGGAGTGGCTACAAAGGGTTTGTTTTGATAAATAACTTGGGGAATAGTTTTGTTAAAATCAACTCCCTTGAGTTTTGTATCAATCTCTTCTATTAGTTCTTCGTCACTCTTATTACTTCGTGATTCCTCTCCCGAGGGTTGAAAAGAAGAAGGTATAGTAAAAGACATTCCTCTACCGGAAGAAACTTCACTTGCTGAGCTAGATCTTAAAAATTTTAAGTCTATTGCTCCAGTTGGATATTGAATTACTTGTTCAATAAATGAAGTTTCATGATTACCAGTGGGTTGAGTAATGGCTTCAAATCGCCATTCATCCTTTGAAAGGATTTCATCCCATTTAATCATTCGAGGCACAAAGATATTACTATGTTCTTGGTTTGCTTTCATGAGTATAGTTACTCCTTTGTTACTCTCGATTTTAGCTTTGGGAGCTAAAGTTGTTTTCATTAGTCTGTAATATACTCTGTAGATTACAGCTATTTCTCTTGTATTAACTTTTCTATTCATTTTTTTTGTTTTAATATTAAGAGTTAAGGTATCCAAAACATTCTGGTCGTTTATATCGACCGAAAAGTTTTGGATAACAGTTGAAGTGAACCGGGCCTTGAGCTAGGTTACTTTGCAAAACTCCTAACAATGAATCATCAAAGTTTAATAGTCTATCATCTCTTAGTAAGAGACAGAGGGGTGTGTCTAAACCTAATATGTATAAAGGTTTGACAGTAACTTGTACTAATCCTATGTGGAGAAAGTTATACTTTTTCCGATATTGTTGTATATCCTGTGCTACCAATAATTTAATGGTTTCAATTGAATTATTAACGGCAACCGTAGATTCACAAGTTTTAATGGTATAATTTTTTATAAAATCAAATTTACCTGTGTGGTAAATGGTATTATAATATTCTCTTGGAATACTCCAATTTAGTAAATCATTTTCAATTTTGGCAATATTCGTTACTGCCAAGGACTGATTAATACTATTCAGAGTTGTATTCTTCTCTGGATTCATTTTAGAATTGAGAAGTATACCTATTGATGTTTTCTTTATTAACTTTTAAATAATAATCAAATCTATTTTTGTGTTCGGTGAATTCTCTAAGAGAATTTCGCTGATATTTTCTATTTGGTGAATAATTTCTTTTTGTAGTAGAAATAAACTTAATTATTTTTCTTCTATATTCTAGAAGATTTCATCTATGATTGTTATGAAAACTTAAACATTAAATGAAGGATGTGGATGTTTCATATTATAAAATAATAATTTGTTGAAAATATTTTTGAAAATACTATCCTTAAGGTATGTGTCTACTATCTTTATTATCTAATTCAAGGTTAAAAGGCTCAATAAATCTATACTTTTCTTATAGTATAATGTCTACAGTTTATTTTCTTTTCTGCTTAGAATCAAATTCTTAAGTTCTCTTAGTGATGTTCCTAGTTCTATGTTATCTTGGGGTTTGATAGTTAAACATGTTCACTGTGTCCTGTTGTGTCCTGTCTCTCGCGGCACTCTCAGCCTATGGACGACGGCAACTGACGGCAGCTTAATAAGGTTTAACTAGCATCCTCTAAGGATCCCTCACACTCAGAACAGGGGAACACTTACTTCACACTAGAGAATAAGGTTGGTTCTTAAGCTTTAAGGAAGATGAACAGTAAACTTATACAGGAAGAACAATATAGAGCAATTAAGGCTTATAACATGAAAGAGATAACAAGATTTTGACTACCCTAAGGACAGTATGAGGGGTTTAGCCACTCATACTCATCAACATGGCTCTGAGTTTAATAGTCTATCATCTCTTACTAAGAGACAGAGGGGTGTGTCTAAACCTAATCTGTATAAAGGTTTGACAGCAACTTGTACTAATCCTATGTGGAGAAAGTTATACTTTTTTCCGATATTGTTGTATATCCTGTGCTACCAATAATTTAATGGTTTCAATTGAATTATTGATGGCAACCGTAGATTCACAAGTTTTAATGTTATAACTTTTTATAAAATCAAATTTACCTTTGTGGTAAAAAAGAACAAGGTGATAAATGCTGGTCTTGTGGTAAAACAGGACATAGAGCTAATGAATGTAGAGTCACTAATAAAAAGAAGAAGATTAATCATAAAAGAAGAATTAAAATCAGTCAAAAATTAAGAAATAAATCAAGTCGTCTTGAAAATTTGTAATACATAGTACTATAGACAAAATTTCTTTTTTGACTGTACTATAATTCTTTTGTGCGGAATTTCAGATTCCAGAAGTAAACCGAACTAATTGTTCTGAAGATTTAGGATTGATTCTTTGTTTAAGAATTCCAATGTATCCTTCATCTGAAGTATCGGTTTCAACTATCATGAATGCGTCTGGATTTGGGATTCCTAGACATGGAAGTTTTTGGACAATTAACTTGACTTTTTTGTCTGTGTTTGTCTGTTCTAGACTCCATGGAATAGGATTCTTTCTAAGACGTTTATATAATGGCTCACAGATTTTCCTAATGTTGGGAATGAAATCTGCAACATAATTAAGGCTTCCTAAGAACCTTTGAAGTTGAGTTTTGTCTATTATTTCATCGGGAAATTTGGATGAGAACCCAATGGCTCTACAGATTGGTTTATAAGTTCCTTGATAAAGGTAGTGTCCTAAGAATCTTATAGTTGTTTGAAACAACTTAATCTTTTTGGCACTAACCACTAATCCATTATGTTTTACTATCTTAAAGAAAGTATTTAGGTTTTTAAAATGAGAATCTATGTCCTCAGAAAATATTAAAACATCGTCAATATAAACTATTGACATATTACTATAAGGGTTGAAAATGTTGTTCATAATGTTTTGAAATTCAGATGGGGCATTTTTTATGTCACGACCCAAAATCCCAACCCGGTCGTGATGGCGCCTCTCGTGGGGATAAGGCAAGCCAACCCATTCCAACTACTTTCAATCAGTTAAATGACGCAATTTAAAACAAGAACATGTTAATAACAAAATGAGTCGGAGTATATATATATATATATATATATATATATATATAAATTACCATCCCGACTACAGCCCTCAGATCGGGGTGTCACAAAGTCATGAGCCCCTAGAGAAGGCCTAATGATAATATAACTATTACAATATTTTAAGTACAATTGTTTGAGGGAAGAAAAATCAACAAAAGAAAAGAGTTACGGAGCTGCGGACGCAAGCAGCTACCTGGTAATCTCTGAAGCTCCGGTCCAATAGTATTAATCAGTACCTCTGAGTAGGACTGCTAACGCCTGAATCTGCACACAAGGTGCAGGGAGTAAAGTGAGTACTTCCAACTCAGTGAGTAATAAAAGTAAATAAGAACTGAAGATAGGAAACATGTAAATCATTAAACAATCCACGACGAAGCAGTAATTCAAATTACATTCCACATCAATACGTGAAGTAAGCAGAATAATCACAACACCAAAATGCAATGCAATGCAATGCGATGCTATGCCATGCGATGCAATGCAATGCTAGTCATGCTAGTCAATGCTAGTCATGACCTGCGGCGGACGTGCCACACGATCCTCTGGGTACCCGCGCTCGGTGGGTGGTTCCGACGCAATATATGCTAGTCATGCTAGTCAAGGATAGTCATGACCTGTGGCGGCGTGCCACACGATCCCTGTAATGCAGTGCAATGCTAGTCATGCTAGTCAAGGCTAGTCATGACCTGCGGCGGCGTGCCACGCGATCCATTTAAAAATCATTTGAAAACAGCGTATGTGTTTCAAAACCAAGTTGATGAAATGATTCATGCAACAACAATGGCGGTATGCCCAATAACACCCTTGTAGGGTCCATACAACTGGCGATATGCCCAATATTGTAATACAACATACAACAACAATCACCCTTGAAGGGTTCATATGACCGGCGCGAAGCCCAAACATGGCAATTAGCCCACTCACAATGATATCAATTGAGTTTCAGTCAAGAACACAGTAAAAATTATCAACCGGGATGGACCAAGTCCAAATCCCCATACATAAACAAGCCCATGCTCATCACCGAACATGTACCTCACCTCATTACAGTATTAAGAGGTGCAATCCGGGGTTTCGAACCCTCAGGACATCATTTACAAGAATTACTCACCTCGAATTCGGCTAAATCCTTAGCCCGCGACGCTCTTGCCCTTTGTATTGGCCTTCTCGTGTGTTGAATCTATTCAATTTCACAATCATTATGTCAAATTAAGCTATGGGGTCCACCCAAGCAAAAATAATCAGAATTACTATGAAATTCCCAATTCGGCAAAAACCCGGGCCCCGGACCCGCTTCTCGAAATTCAGAAATTATTACTAAAACATGTTCCTTATCTCTTTACGAGTTCACCCATATAAGATTCGTCGTGTTTCGACTTCGAATTGGCCTTAATCCCCAATTTTCATATTTTCTTGAAATTGAGAAGAACCCTAGGTTATTTTCTTTCATAAATTCGTGAATCTATGATGGGATTAAGCATAGAAATTACGTTCTAAGAAGGATTTAGGGAATAGAATACTTACCCGACGTTTCTCTTGAGATTCCCTATCTTATTTGGCCCAATTCTTACTGAAATCTTCCGTTCAAAAGCCCCAAGTATGTTTAAGATGTTATAATCTCTCTTTCTTGCAAGATTTGTCACGAAATCTATCTTGCAAGTGTGTTTGGGGTTGATTTTCTGTGGTTCTTTGTGTTGGCAAGGGTTCTAGTTCATGGGTTGTGTTTCTGATATGCCCAAACAAATCCCTAGCTTTGTATTTATAATAGCCGAAAAAGTTGGTCAAAAATGCTGAAAAATCAGCAATTTCGCGACCCCTTAGTGGGATTTCGCGTTTCGCGAAACCCTTTCGCGGTTCGCACTTCCCATCGCGAAATCAGCAAAAGGAAACCCAAGTTTCTGCCTGTGTTCGGGACCTCCAGGTCAAATTTCGCGGTTCGCGAATCTATTTCGCGGTCAGATTCTTGATTCGCGAATCTGACATTTCGGCAGCTTCTTCCTCGTTACAAAAATAAGCCTAACTTTTTCGTACGGAGTCCGATTTGGACGATTCTTTTTGCTACGGCTCCAAAATTTTGATACGAATCTAATACTTCAAGAAAAACTAATTTGGAGTTCATTTACTAATTCTAATTTCAATTACAGAAGCGCAACGTTTGTCGCTTCATGAAGCGACAAACTAAGTCCCGTTTATGATCCAAAATTCACCCGAGACCCTCAGAACTTCATCCGAACATGCACACATGTTCTATAACCTCATTCAAACTTTTTCCAATCATTGGAACACTAAAACGAACATCGTTTTATAGAATTTGCATTGAAAGCAATTCGATGAACTCTAAGGATCCTCAATGCGATCCTTCGATCCGAACTCGACCAAACGAAGTCTGAATGGTCTGAAAATTTTCACGCAAGTCCAAAATTACATAAGGAACCTACAGCAACTTTCAGAATTTCATTCCGACTTGCGGATCAAAATTCGACCTATCAATCGGAAATCCGAACTTCCTCGATTCAAATCTAGTGTTGTT
>MCJB01001900.1:3223-16981 GCA_002018475.1 Nicotiana obtusifolia
CCCCTCCCCCAACCCACTTGTGAAATCTATCCATTGTGCTTAATCTGCTAGGTAATGCTAGAAACAGGATGAAGAGCCATTTTAGAGCTCCTATGTTATTACATGTTAGCTTCCTCCATGGCACTTTCTGAAAGTCACCCCTTAGCCTGAGGTACATCTTGTGTATGGAGAATGTTTTCAGTTGCATCACATCATTTCTGTTCAACCCTGCATCTTTAAGTATCCTTTTTGACTTTCATATTTTTCTTATAATCTAGAAAGCTTGTGTTGGCTCAACATCCCATACCTGTCGCCCCTTTATATAGTAAGTGTATACCCGTTTTATCCATAGTTTATACTTCTTGAGGCATAGAAACCACATCAATTTGCATATTGATGCTGCATTCCATGTAGCAATGTCGATGATGTTCCATCCTCCTGCCACCTTAGGGCAGCATAGTCTTTTTCAGGCTAGTAATGCTCTTTTTGATACACTCCATAGGAAGCTTCTACATGTAGCTTCAATTATTTTTAGCACCTTCTTTGGTAGTATGAAAATCTGTGACCAGTAAACTTGTAGGGCAAATAGAACACTTCTGATGAGTTGGTCCCAGCATAGGAGAGGAACTTTGAAGTCCATGAGGTGATTCTTCCTAACATCCTATCTATCAGAGGTTTGTATTGATTTACAGATATCCTTTTTGTACTCAGTGGTACTCCCAAATATTTGATTGGGAGATCCCCTTTTGTGAAGCCAAGATAGGCAAAGACTTCTTGTTGTAGCGCCTGGTCCATCCCAGCTTTTGTCTCTATTTGCTTTGAGTCCTGAAGCTCTAGAGAAACTACTGAAGCAGTCATAAAGCAATTGTATTGAGGTAATGTCTCCTCTATAGAAAAAGAGTAAGTCATCTGCAATGCCTAGTTGCACTACTCTCACCCTTTCACATTTTGGATGATAACTAAAGTTTGTGATTGTGTTGGAGGGTCTTCATCAGCCTGCTCAGGTAATCCATTGCTAGAACAAACAAAAAGAGGATAGAGGGTCCCCATGTCTTAGGCCTTTTCTAGCAGGGAAAGACTTAGTAGGACTCCCATTTATCAGGATAGAGTAGGATACAGTACTTATGCAGACCATAATCTAGTTGACAAATTTGGTGGGGGAGGTTCATATTGATCAATATTTGTGCCAGAAAACTCCACTATAGGGAATCATATGCTTTCTGCATATCCAACTTAATCATACACCTATGAGATATGTCTTTCCTCTCATACCATTTTATCAGCTCATGACTGAGAATGATGTTGTCTACTATTTGTCTACCTGGTATAAAAGCTGACTGGCTTCCATACACTAAATAATCCATAACACCTTGTAGCCTGTTAGTGAGTAGCTTTAATATGATTTTGTATACGGCAGTACAATAGGATATTGGTCTATATTCTCTGATAGATGTAGGATGCTTCACTTTTGGTATAAGAGTGACAGAGGTATAGTTGATAGGTTGGTACATCTTTGTTTCAATAAACTTCATTACTGCTTCAGTGATTTCCTGTCCTACCACCGGTCAGGACTTCTTGAAAAATTACTAATTAAATCCATCACAGCTGAATCAATTTCGAAAACCTCTGCCAAACACGCCTCAAAACCTCTCCGTACAGCGATTAAAGTGAATAGTGTCATTGTTGAGCTCAGATGCTCGATTCTTCGTCAACAGCCAGTGGAAAACCACCGGACGACCCCAAAATATTCGTCTTGATATGGCGCATCATCCCCAACAAGCAGCATCTCAAAACAACTCCTCAGCTGCTACAGATTTTCAAAAGAGCAGAGGGATTACTATAGTGCAAAATAGCCTGGGAGCTCCAAACATTCGCTCGATCGGTTCTGGACCAAATTGACTCATTCCAGGAGCTAGAGATTCTTCTCCAACCTCACTCCGACCTCCTCTCCAAAACTTGGAAGTTTCCGCCGTTGAAATTAGTAGCTCCGATCAACTGAATTGTCCAGAAATGCATCAGTTGGCCGCGACTAATTTTCTACTAAACCAATTGGTTCAGGACCAATGCCAAAAGATTCCTGATGTTCAGGAGATTGTTTCCCCCTCCTCAATTCTAATTTTCGTTGAATCAATCTCCACAACATTGCAAAAGGAGAATCTGACAGTGTAGAGCACACCAGGTGTTCGACGAAATGTCAGTGACATTGTAGCAGCTCAATTGTGCGATCATGCCACTCCTCAACCTTCTCAAGGTCATAAGGAAACTAGTCGTCAAGCAAAAGCACAAGAATTGTATCAAAAAGATGGAGATCAAATAATTCCCCCACCCACTGAAGTACAGCAAGTCAGCAGTGTTGGTGTGATACCTCAGCAGTTGTACAAGGCCCACCTACTATCCCAGGCAATCCAAAAGACTACAAATCCAACAATCCATGACCCTACAAGCATTAGTAAAGCTGCTAGTCTTGCGGCTACTACAGAAGCAGCACAATCTGCTCAACAACAGCAGCACCAGCAGCTGCTGCATTCTTCTATCCTCATCTCTGATGCTGATAAATGCACCAAGGCACTACCATCAACCTCAACTCAAGCTCCCATCAAGGTCTCCTCCAACTTTGACTAGCCAAAACACCCCAAAAGAAGCTTAAAACCACCAACTAAGGATACAGAACTAACTACCTCACACACACCAGCAACTCAAGCAGTAGCAGCTAATATCAGCAAATCTCAACTTCCTAGCACTTTCACAAAACCCAAAATACAGGCCAACACCACTCCTTCCCCACCTACTGTCACACAATCATATGTCACTAGATTGAGAGCCAAACATGAAGTAGAAATTACCCCAATTCAATTCACTCCACCAATCATTACCACCAAACAAGGCAGGCCTATTGTGCTTTTCAAAAGGAAGGATAATATGGTTAAGTTTGCAGACAGATGTAAATTCATAGTGATAGGAAAGTTCCTCAACACCATGCCCAGAATGGAAGTGATTAGAAATAGCTTCATAGTCCAAACTAAACTCAGAGGAGTGGTGAAGATTGCTCATTTCAATGCCAGAACAGTTTATATTGATCTTGATAATGAATATGATCATGCTACAGTATGGACCAAGCAATATATGTATATACAGGGCCAAATGATAAAACTGGAAGCATGGAACCCATCCTTCAAGCCTAATGAGGACTCACCAATAGTCCCTATATGGATTGTTATTCCAGAACTACCATGGCACTTATACTATATGGAGATTCTGATTCCATTGCTATCCCCCATTGGTAAAGCCTTGTTTCTGGATCTGGCTTCTTTCCAAAAGACAAGAGGTAGTATTGCTAAGATCAAGATGCAGATTGACCTCACCAAAGACAAACCTACTCATGTATGGCTAGGATATGATGATGATGTCAATGGAGAAGGACAATGGCTCCAGATTCAATATGATAATCTTCCTAAGTATTGCACATACTGCAGACGTCAGGGCCACTCACTTCAAGTCTGTCAAGCTAAGCAAAAAGATGAGGAAAATCAAAGAAGAAAGGAGGAAATACCAGCTGCAGAGAAAAGTTCACAAGCCACCAATCTAATCAACACCACAGACAATCAGCCCAGAGGACAAAACAAGACAAGACCACAGAGCTACAAGGCAAATGAGACATTAAAGGAACAGAGCAGTAATCAAAACGCTGAGGAGCATCAAAAGAGCATAGAGCACCAAACTCTAGGAGCACCTCCATCAAATGAGGAATGGCAAACATAGAAAAAGAAGTATTTCAAAGGTAAATCTCAAACTAACAAGAAGCAACAACAGAAGTACATACCAAAGCAAATTGCAACACAACTTGTTGATGATGCACCCACACAGGAAAGGGGGGAGTATTATACATGGTCCAACAAGCAACAAGGGGCGGATAGAATCTATAGCAGAAAAGATAGGGCATTTGGAAATGATGAATGGATGCTGAAATAGGGTCATATATGCACTGAGTATGACGTGTCTTACATTTCTGACCATTCTCCTATTTTGTTCTCTATTAAGACATCTAAGTAAAAAGATAAAATCTCTTTCAGATTCTTTAATATCTAGACTACCCATAGTGGATTTAAAACTATTGTTGAAAAGGTTTGGTGTCAAAAGTTTGCTGGAGATTCCATGAAAAACATTTGGCTAAAATTGAAAAAACTCTGACCTAATCTCTAGAAAATAAATGTGGAAGAATACAAGGGAATCACCCAACAAATAGAGGAATCCAACAAAGGACTTATGATGAATCAGGAGAAATTAACAGTACAATATTCAGAAGATTTGTTGAATGCGGAAAGAGCACTATACTGAAGCTTGAGAAGTGGTCTCTAATTGAAGAAAGTATAATGAAGCAGAAGTCGAGAGCTAAATGGATTCAACTTGGGGATTCTAATACAAAATACTTTTCAGCTATCATGAAGGAAAGGAGGCAAAGGAAAGAGATTCTAGAACTCACCTCTACTGCTGGCAATAAAATATCTGATCCTACTGAGATAAAGGAAGAGATCCTTAAATTCTTCAAAGGATTAATGGGTTCCTCAAGCTAGACATTACCTGCTATCAACAAGCAGGTCGTGAAGCTTGGTCTAGTGCTCTCTCATGATCAGCGGATAAGGTTACGTATAGAGGTCACTGACAAAGAGATTTAAGAGAGTCTTTATTCCATAGGAGATGATAAATCCCCAGGTGTTGGTGGCTACAATGCCTATTTCTTCAAGAAAACATGGCATATAAACAAAGAAGAAGGATGTGATGTAGTTAAAAAGTTTTTAGCTACTGTGAGACTATATAGAGGTATCAATTGTACAACTATCACACTAGTCCCTAAGACTGGATGCCCAACCACAATGAAAGAGTTTCGACCTATTGCATGTTGTAGTGTTCTATACAAGATAATTGCAAAGATACTAGCAGCAAGGATTCAGAAGATAATAGTGGACATTGTTTGTGAAGCTCAATTGGTTTCATACTTGGAAGATAAGTAGCTGATAACATCATCATGGCTCATGAGCTTGTCAGAGCTTACACTAGAAAGAATATCTCTTGAAAAAAGTAGACTTGAGGAAATCCTATGATTTAGTCAAATGGGTATTCTTGGAATAGGTGATGGAAGAGATAAGGTTCCCTAGGAGATTCATTCAATGGGTTCTAGAATATGTTAAAACAATAAATTACTCTATTCTGGTTAATGGAGAACCTACAGATCCCTTCAATGCTGCAAGAGGTTTAAGACAAGGTGGCCCAATATCACCTTTCTTGTGATGGAATACTTGAGCAGAAATTTAAAGGGAGTAAAGAAAGACAAAGTCTTTAAATATCACCCAAAAATGTACCAAGCTTGGAGTCACTCACCTGTGTTTTGCAGATGACTTGCTCCTATTTGCAAGAGGAGATGTACTTTATGTTTCTATTATCCAGTAATGTTTCATGAAATTCTCTAATGCCTCTAGATTACAAGCCAACTTGGATAAGAGCCTAGTCTATTTTGGGGAAGTCTTCCAACTTCTAGAGAGTTATTTCTACATAAACTTGGCTATGTGTTAGGTGAACTCCCATTTAAGTACCAGGGAATCCCTCTCTCCAAAAAAACCTTTCTCTGATTCAATGGCAACCATTAATTCATAAAATTGTAACCAAAACATCATGGACAGCTAAGAAGATGTCATATGCTGGAAGAGTTCAGCTTGTTCAAATTGTGTTATCGGCATACAATCGTACTGGGCTCAGTTGTTCTTATTGCCGGTTAAAGTGGTTAAAAATATTAAAGCCTACTGCAGAAGCTATGTTTCATCTGGGGCTAATAGTATCACCAAAAGAGCTTTGGTATCATGGGATAGAGTTTGTTCTCCTAAATGTACAGGGGGACTAAATCTCATCAACTTAAAACTCTAGAACAAGGCTGCTCTTGCTAAAAACGTTTGGTATTTGGCCCATAAAATGGATAAACTATGGATAAAACGGGTGTATACCTACTACATAAAAGGGCAACAGATGAATAGCTTTAAGGTGCCACAACAGGCAAGTTGGATGCTAAAGAAAGTTATTGAAGCAAGAGATGCAGTAGAGGAGGATATGATGTTACTGGAAAAGGACCTATGGAGCAGATTAATGATCTGGCTTAAAAAATGAATCTATGCAGCAACTAACTGGGAACAACAACTACTTTGGGCCACCAAATATGGCAAAGGTAGATCACAAGAGGCTAAAGTGTTCAGGCTTGTCTATGCGGAAACTGTCCATGCTATTTGGTTAGAAAGGAACCAGAGGATCTTTGAAAACAAATACAAAGATGGAGAAAGGTTGGCGAGAGAAATTTCATATACCTGCAATGTTCGAGCCTCTAATGAAACAAGAAAACTTCTTCAACTGTGTAGCTTTTGATAATACAGTTGTACTATGAAAAAGTGTGTCAGTTCTTGTTGGATTTGATGAGATAATTGAAAATCAAAAATGAACAAGAGAGAACATAAGGTTCGATAGATTAGGAGCTGCCAGATATTTTGATGAAATGGGTATCTTAGTTCCAAGGTGGAACTACATGCCATTTATATACAATCCATGTACAATCGGGTCAACCCAAGTATAAAATACTAAATTGAAACTAAACATACATCTTAACACTACAAATAATTTAAATACATGGCTCAATACAAGTCCGACACCCCACCCCTCAAGTTGGAGGGTGGTTGGCCACACCCAACTTGCTTAGAATAAACTTGTGAGTCACACCAGATAGGGGCTTGGTAAGCATATCTGCCAATTACAACTTGCTGGGAACATAGGACAGTGAGATTAGCCCATCATGAAGTTTTTCACGGACAAAATGACAATCTAGCTCGATATGTTTGGTATGCTCATGGAAGACAGGATTCCGAGCAATGTAAGTGGCAGACTGACTGTCGCAGTGAAGAGGAACTGGTACAATAGAAGTGATAGAAAGTTCATGAAGTAGCCTAGTAAGCCAGGCAAGCTCAGCTACCACTCTTAGGATCGGTATTCAGCCTCTGCTGAAGATAAAGCAACAGTATGCTATTTTTTCAACTTCCACGTAAGAAGAGAGACACCAAGTAATACCAAATAACCACTCACGGACTTTCTAGAACTCGAACAAGCAGCTCAATCCGAGTCACAGTAAGCTTGGAGAGAAAGATCAGAATCAGCATTCATGAACAGTCCTTGATCCAATGTGCCTCTAACATACTTAAGAACATGATAAGCAGCAGATAGATGAGCAGAGGTAGGAGCATGCATGAATTGACTAAGGTATTGAACAGAAAAAGCCATATCAGGTCTAATATTAGTGATAAAATTTAAATTTCCAACCAATTTCCAATTAAGAGTAGGATCAGATAGGGGGTCCCCAGCCTCTACTAAAAGTTTCAGATTAGTGTCCAAGGGACTGACGAAGAACTTGCGTTCCAGGTGATCAAATTCAGATAAAAATCCAGCACAAACCTCCTTTGGTAAACTATGACACCACCAGGTTCAGCTAGAATTTCCTGACCCAAAAAATAATGCAAGTGTCCTAAGTCTTTAATTTTAAATTGTTCATCTAGAAACAGTTTAAGGGCAGCCATTTCCTTATCATCATTTCCAGTTAAAAGAATATCGTCAACATAAACAACAACAATCGTAAGATACAAGCATCAGATTTAATGAACAATGAGTAGTCATTTTTAGCGACTGTGTAGCCCAAAGAAATAAGAAATCACTTAACTTGGAGTACCACTGTCTTGAAGCCTGTTTGAGGCCATATAAAGACTTTCTTAACTTGCAAACCATGCTATTCCCAGCCACCACCATACCTTGAGGTATTTTCATGTACACACCCTCATATAAATCCCCATGCAAAAGGCATTATTGACATTTAATTGAAACATGTCCCCAACTTTTTTTGACTGCCACAACTATAATAGATCTAATAGTCGTCATCTTAACAACTGGGGAGAAAATTTTATTATAGTCTATACCTTCTTGTTACGTATCACCTCTTACAACTAACCGAGCTTTAAATATTTCAATGCTACGATCGGCCTTATGTTTTATTTTATACACCCATTTACAACCGATTGGTTTCTTCCCAGGGGTAAAGGAACTACATCCCAAGTCCCATTAGCTCAAGAGCCTCAAATTCTTTCAACATTGCCTCCTGCAAGGCTGGCTGCAAGGCTGCCTGTTGATAAGTTGATGGCTCAAGTACAGTACCTAAGGTGTGAACTAAACTCAGATTACGTGAACTTAAGGTGCTAAAGCATACAGATCTTGGAGAGGCGGGGATAGAAGTTAAAGTGGGAGGAAAAGAAGAGGAAAACTACAAAGGTAATCGTTCAAATATAAAGGAGGATGATGAATTCTGGAGGGATATCGAGCTGCTGGAACAGGAGAAGGGGAAGGGCCAGGTGAAACAGGTGAAAGATGAGATTCAGAAGAAGTAGAGGAAGGAGAAAGAGTAGAAGACTGTATAACAGAATCCTGAGGTAAAGAAGATGACCTGGAGGGAGGAAGAGAAGAATCTGAATCTATGTAAGGTGGCGGAGGTGGAAATAAAATTGTGGGAGTAGATGAAGTTGAATAAGGAAAGATGTCTTCATGGAAGACAATATCCCTGGAAATAAGAATCTTTTTATCTAAAACTTGCAGTAATTTATAAGCTTTAAGATGTCTTCATGGAAGACAATATCCCTGGAAATAAGAATCTTTTTATCTAAAACTTGCAGTAATTTATAAGCTTTCTTTCCAGGGAGTAGCCTAAAAGTATGCAAGTACTAGATCTTGGTGAAAATTTATTTCTTAGGGGTTTGGGAACCACTGCGTAGCACAAGCAACCAAAACTTCCCATATGATTGTAGGAAGGTTTTTGATCAAAAAGAAGCTCAAATGGGGTCTTCCCAGATAACACTGAACTGAGAAATCTATTGATCAATATGTTGCAGTAAAAATACAATCACCCCAGAAATAAATGGGAAGTTTGGACTGATACAATAGGGCTCTAGCTGTTTCCAACAAATGTTTGTGCTTTCTTTCGACAATGCCATTTCGTTGAGGTGTATAGGGACTAGAAGTTTGGCGCATCACACCTTTGGAGAGGAAATATGTTGTGGCTTCACGACTGGTTCCAAGTTCCAAGGCATTATCTGTTCTTATGGTTTTGATTTTGATGTTAAACTGGGTTTCAATCATGCAAAAGAAAGATTTTAGGACAGACAATGCATTGCTTTTGTGACTAAGAAGATGTGTCCATGTATATTTACTATAATCATCCACAATTGTCAGGAAATATTTATATGATTATTGTGATGCAGTGTGATATGGTCCCCAAATATCCACATGACTAAGATCAAATAGATAAGAAGAATAAGATTCACTGTGAGAAAAAGAAAGTCTTTGTTGTCTAGCAAGAGAACAAATTTCACAAAGGAAAGGTTGTTTATTACATGTAGGAACATTCAGACATTCTATTCTCTGCAACTTTGAAAATGGAAGATGTCCCAATCTATGGTGCCACAAAACATGGGACTTATTTACATTTATTGTATTTACATGAACAGATATAGGAACAGGAATAAAAGTTGAGGGAGAATATGATTCTACAGTAGAAGAAGTTGAAGAAATTCTAGGATTGATCAAGTAGAGCCCTTCAGCCATCTTACCAAGTTCCAATGACTTCTTCGGAGAAGGGCCCTGTAAGTAACATGCAAATTGTATAAAAAATACTAGAAAAGAAGTATCAATTAAAAGCTTGTGAACTGAAATCAGATTATACTAGAAAGTAGGCACATATAGAACTTTTGGACAAAGTAACATGGGAATTGACTTGGACAGTGCCAATATATGTAATTTTCACTCTATAGCCATTAGGTAAAGTGATAAGATATAGGATAGATAGGTTAGTTAAATTGGTGAGTAATGATTTATTGGAGGTCATGTGATCTGATGCTCCAGAATCTAAAATCCAAGTATCAGAATTCAGCACTACTCAGACAAGCACAACTCCTGTAGGTTGAGAGAGCATAATAGGTAGGTATACCTGTAAAATTAGTTGCACTTGAGACGAACTGATTCTGATTATGTGGATTATCAACCTGAACATTCTGAAGAATATTCATGATCTGCTTGTATTGTTCTGGAGTAATTGTATTTGGGGAAAGAGCAGTGTCAGGACCACCATCAGATTTTGGTTCAGCAGAAGAATGCACATTAGCAGCAATCTGCACATTCTTATTTCCAAACTTGAAATTTTGAGGAAAACCATGAGTTTGTAGCATTTTTCTATCACATGCCCATATTTCTTGCAATACTTGCAAAACAACTTCTTAGGATCAACATAACCCTTCTGATTATTGAAGTTCTGTGTTGGACTTCTGAGTAGTAGGATTGTTGCAATTCTGAGTTGTGCGATTGCTGAAATTGTATCTCTGATTAGGATTGACAGATTGTGGTACTTTTTGATTGTAGCTTGTACCGACAGAAATGAGACAGAGTCAGATTGGAAAATAGGCACGTTATGTATACCCCTTTGCTTCTCATCCTGAATAATCAGTGAGTAAGCTTTACTGATGTCTGGCAGAGACTCCATCATAAGAATGTTTCCCTGAGCATTACTATATGCTTCATTTAAACCCATGAAAAACTGCATTAGTTTTTTATTCTGTTCTCTTTTGATCATCTTGTGTTTACCCCCACAGGTATATACCCACACACACAATAAGAGTCAGCATCTAGAGATTCCATCTCATCCCATAACCTTTTTATTCTAGTAAATAACCACAGACATCAGAGGAACCTTGAGAGATAGAGCTCAAGTCCTTCTGTACCTCATACATCCTAGCACCATTGGATTGACCATATCTCTGATTCAATTCATCCAAAGACTTTTAGCAGATTGGAATATATCACACTTTGTGCTATGCCCGGATCTAGAGAATTCAGAATCCAGCTAATCACCATATAATCACACTGTTTCATGGTTCGTATAGTGAAGAAGGAGGAGAGGAGTTAACATATGCACCATTGATGAAACCTATCTTTTTCTTTGCAGACAAAGCTATAATGAGCCCTCTCCTCCAAGCCCCAAAGCATGAACCATTAAATTGTTTAGCTACTAATATAATACCAGGATTATCAGACGGATGTAGAAAAAAAGGATGAGATGAAGGTAAGGCAAGTTCAAGTTCAAGTTCAAGTTCGGAATCACTGTCGTCATGTATGTTACTCATGATTCCACAGAAACAATCAAAACTAGTAGAGAGAAATTATCAGGAATAGCAATCGAGGAGGAGATGCAACTCGAGCTTACCAAAAATTCGCAGAGATAAGGACGGAGTACCATAAATCAAAGGTGAACCTCCAAGAAACCACCACTCGGAAAAATGCCATCGCAATTGATTCACACATGCGCGAAGATTAAAAAAACCCAAATCCAAAAATTTCTCCGGTGAAACTGAAGATAATAACTCCAAAACTTCAAATCCAGCAGAATCGATCAACAAACAGCTGCCAAAATTGGGAAATTGAACAAAAAAATTGAATTTATAGTCTAGGTTTTTTTTTTTTTTTTTTTGGTGATTCCTCTGAAACTTAGAAAATAAGAGAAATGAAGCTATGACAACACGAAATCTACGTCGGATCTTTGACAGAAAGCCCTGATTCCATGTTGGATTTGATGAGATAATTGGAAATCAAACATGAACAAGAGAGAACATAAGGTTCGATAGAATGGGAGCTGCCAGATATTTTGATGAAATGGGTATCTTAGTTCCAAAATGGAACTGCATGTCATTTATATACAATCCATGTATAACCGGGTCAATCCAAATATAAAATACTAAACTGAAACTAAACATACATCATAACACTACAAATAATTTAAATATATGGCTCAATACAAGTCCAACAGTTCATGCTATAGTTCTACTAGGTCCTTATGAAACACTAGCAAAGAAAAATGTAACATATTAACTTATTAACTATTAACTAATAATTAATTCAGCCATATGGCATAATCAAAAAAAGTCACATACAACTTATTTTTTAATTAATTAATAATAAATAACTAAGGCAAAATATTGGAAATTTTACTATATAATACTTAAAAATATTAATAATAAATTTAAATAATTTATTAATTTTCAGTATTAATTTAAAATAATATATAAATTTATATTAAGATAAAAAAAATCACACATTGATCTATATTATATTAAAGGATATAAATGGGTATTGATATTAAATAAAGAAGAAAGTTAATGAAAGCAACATGAAAACATGAAATACTATATATTAGGTAACGTAATAGCAATAAAATTCAAGTTCATTTAATATTAGAAACAAAAGGGAAAGATGATTTGAACTTGAGATTAGATTAAAATTATGCTAACAACTTTCAAACTATGGATATGACCACAAAATTAAAGTTTTACTAGATAATTAAAAATAATAATTGGATAACAAATGGAAATTTTAAGAGTACAAACTAAATGTCTCATGTAAGTAATTTCGTAACGAAAATAAAAATTAAATTTGTATCCTGAAACTAAAAGAGAAAGAAAATTTAACTACACGTGATACAAAAATAATTATAAGAAAATACAATAGATTTAAAATATAATAATTGAAAAACTTATGTATTACTTCCCCCTTCCAATTTATGTGAACCTATTTGTTGGGCACGGAGTTTAAGAAAAAATAAATACCTTTTGAATTTGTGGTCCTAAACAAGTCAAAAAGGAGTCGAGAGTATAGTTATAAAAGCTTTTCATTAACGATAGAATTGGAAGTTTAGGCTAAATTGTTTTCATATTTAAAAAGGGATCATTATTTTAGACTAATTCAAAATGATAACTTAAAATAAAATGTGATACTACATATTTTGATTATATTATCAAATACTAATATAAAAAAATAATTAAGGGGTAAAAATATATAAAGAGAAAAATTAAGATAGTGTGAGAATATTTATTCTTTGAATTAATTTAATGAAAAGTATATTAAATAATTAAATAATACTCAAAAAATATTATTGATAGATTTAAATGACGAGAGTAAGAGGATAAAAGTATAAAAATACATTAGATTTTAGGAATAAAAAAATTATATTTATGTATAATTTTCAAAAGGTATAATAAGCAAAATATTAATTCAATTGGTAAGCTAATAAAGATCACATGAAAATAAAACAATATTAAATAATAAATAATATATCAACTATAAGCAAAGATTAAATAGAGATTTTTTTTTATGAAAATGTAGAAGGGTAAGACTTATTCGATTTTGAGGAAAAACATAAAGTGGTAGTAAGAATTTTATTAAAACAATATGCTCAAACACGACATATTATAACGTGATATGTTTAGTATTATTTAATATTGATCACAGAATAAAATGTAAGTACTAAGATTAAGGGGTTGAGTTGTTACAGATATTAAAAAAAAAAATGTTATCCAATACGAAATATGAAAACACAATTTCATGTCCTGCTTCTTAACTAAAATCTAATAACTGTATGTAATTTTATCCGAAAAGTTTATATTTACCTATTCGAGCGCAGACAAATATCAAATTATGTTTTAATTTATTTGTATTATATCAAACAACAACAACAACAAATAATAATTGGATATGCTTGGTGATGGAATGGTAAGTGCATCGTTCTAATGCAAATTAGAAGCAAATACTAACTTTTTTCTTATCTTTGCGTTTGGTGTTCTCGTTCTTAGTTTCTTTTCCTTTTTCTTGTTTTTTTTCTTCCTTTTTTGG
>MCJB01001901.1:0-22402 GCA_002018475.1 Nicotiana obtusifolia
TGATGGATTATTTCTTGGACAACAAAAATATGCAAGGGATCTACTCCAAAAGTACGGGATGATGAGTTGTAAGTCGTCCTCTACACCAATGGAGCCTAATATGAAGTTATGTTCCGTAGACGGCAAAGACTTGAAAGATGGAAAAATGTACCGCAACTTGTTGGAAGTCTAATATACCTAACATTGACCAGGCCGGATATTACCTTTGCAGTTGGAGTAGTTAGCAGGTTCATGCAAAAGCCGAAGAAGCCGCACTTGGAAGCAATCAAAAGAATATTGAGGTACGTGAAAGGAACTATTGACTATGGGCTTTTGTACAAGAAAGGAGTTCCTTGCAGACTAGTTGGATATTGTGATGCGGATTATGCTGGTTGCCATGATACTCGAAGATCAACCACAGGATATGTCTTCAGTCTTGGGACAACTGCAATATCGTGGTGTAGTAAAAGACAACCTACAGTTTCACTTTCAACGACTGAAGCGGAATATCGAGCTGGAACAACGGCAGCACAAGATAACACATGGCTAATGCAACTTATGAGAGACTTGCATCAACCACAAGAGGACACTGTGGGATTATATTGTGACAACTTGTCAGCTATACGGTTGGCAGAGAATCCAGTATTTCACGCAAGGACGAAGCACGTGGAAGTACATTATCACTTCCTAAGGGAAAAGGTTCTCCGAGGTGAAATTGAAATGAAGGCAATCCGAACCGATGACCAAGTTGCTGATATTTTCACAAAGAGTCTGGATAACAAGAGATTTACGAGATTTCGTGAAGCACTCGAAATGGTTGCTAGAACAAATAAAGTTGGTACTGAGGGGGAGTGTTAAATTAAGTTACCAACTTTATTTGAAGATTTTTTTTGGGAGAGAATTCTAGAAGTCTTCTAGATAATGTAAAGATAAAAAAATCTAGGAGAAAAATCTAGAGAAGATTTATCTAGATAAATTCTAGAACTAGGTAGTTGGAAGAAACTTCTAGGTTAGGGACTAATTTATAAATATAGAGGGACTTGTATAATAAATTTTATTTGCTAGTCAGTCCCTAGGAAACTAGTATAAATAGGAGGCAATTCATTTGCCAAACCATCCAAGCAAAAACAAAGTGAGAAAAATAGGAGAGTGAGAGCAAAAATAAAAGTGTAGCAACAAATAAGTTGCTAAGTGTGAGTAAGGAAAAAATTGTGAGAAAATATTTGTAAGATCAAAGTTGTTCTTGAGTTTTCAATAATAAAACTCTCAAGTTGTGAGCAACTCGATTGTGCTCAACAGATTCTGCATTAACTGATGAAATTAGTAAGGATGTCGGCCAAAAGCTTGAACAAACAGAGTAGCACTCTAGAGAGAAAGGATTTTATATATGATAAGTAATCCATCATCAAGCCGCTACTCACTATGTTCTGCACATGCTGCTGACTCAAAGTCTGAGTTGGATTGTCAATCCTAATATCAAATTCTTCCGATGCACCTGTTTCTGCCTTACCCAACAACGGTTAATTAATTAATCACTTCTTCTGAATATGATTAATATTTGGTTCTTTCTTTGGATTTATCAAGTAGTAAGACTTCTGGGAGAGGTGGTTATTTTGGAGTACCTAGGATTTCACTTAAGCTTCGCATTTTGCAGTATAGAGAAAGTCAAGACACTAGATGTTCTACAAGTGAAAGCTAGTGGCTGTGCTACGCTATGCCTTTGTGCTAAAATATTAAAGGAAGACTTCTACCCATGGATTTCTCAGGTTGGCATGAATGATCACCTGCATGTTTTTCTTTTTCTCTTGTGCTGCTGAGTGAAGTCAAATTAAACAAGTGACATCATTGGTGCATGAAACAGGCTGTTTCCATTTTTGTTCCGCTTCTGAAACATGATTTCAGGATATATGCTGTTAGTGGTGAGAATTCTCGCGATTTCATATGGTTTCTTTGTTTTCATGTAAATTTCCCTGTGGCTGAAGCAAACTTCTAAATTTTGCTGTCTAAGCCATGTTGAGTTCTGCTAAGCTGGCTGTTGAGAAAGGGATTGCTCAAGGTGGAAGCGAGTCATATTTCACAAAGTTGTCAGACTATATACTACTGGCTTTGGTAGAGGCTTTGCATAAGGTCGTCTTAACATCAGTATATGTTGTTTATTTTTCTTTCTTTTTTTCGGTTGGTAAAATTTTTAAGTTTGGTCGATTTGGATAAAGAGAAAGTGACACTTACTATGCTATCTCACGCAGGAGCCTATGACAGAAATATGTGGAACCTTGTTGTATGAATTGAATAATTGCCTGCAGGTTAGCAAGTTTTTTCCTGTGATGGTTGTATATTTTTGTTTTAACTTTTTATATTTCAATATGATCTAACCATTGGCCTTCACATTCCCACACAATAAATAACTCCAATTTTCATGGTCACGTCGCTATATGACTAAAGATCTAAATAAGGCATTCATCCAAACTCGTATAAGTTACTATATTCTACTAGAAGTAAAAGAAAGCTTAGTACAGCTCGTGTATAGATTCTTGTTATGTGTGTGAACACATGCAGAATTTATACCTACAAAGGCACGGTTAAACCATAATAAAATGCTTAAAGTGGTGTTTGGTCATATAGCACAATCACAAAAGTTCTCTTGACATGACTAGGTAAGACTAGTGAGTCTGACAGAAAGGTTATTTGATTTGTATTAGATGGACTCCATAGAAAAACCTTATTTCAGCACATCCCTGTTAAGTCAACTTATGAAAATTATTTTCGATGTTTTCTTAGTAGTGTCAAATCAATAGACAACAACAGTGCAGAACGCAAGTAACAATGGCAAAAGAACTATGTCTGCTATAATGATCCTTTTGTAGTACATGTTTTCAGATATGTGGACCACTTGTCACTGAAAGTCATGTTCGTAGCATCGTCAATGAGATAAAGCATGTCATTACAGAAAGTTCAAGCAGAAAAAATGAACTGAGAGAGAGAGAAAAAACAGAAGACTTTGATGCTGAGGAAGCTGAATTATTGAGTGCGGAAAGAAAACAAGAAGAAAGAGTTCTCAGCTATGTATGTTCTATATATGAATAGACTTCAGACATCAAGCACACGATGTTGTCTTTCTACAAGCATCTCACTTTGAATCTACCATAATTCTTGAATCATAATCTTTTTTATTAGGTTGGCAAAATATTGTGCATGTTGATCAAAGCTTTCAAGGCTTCTTTCTTGCCTTTCCTTGACGAGTTGTCGCCATATTTGTTACCTATGTGGGTAAGTTATAACCAATATCATCTTAATGCTCTTGGTTGTTGATATCTTATTGCTTCCTACATTCATTTTCTCTTGCTTTTTGAAGGCCAAGGTGAATACAACTAACGAGAGATGTATATCTATTCTCATCTTTGATGCTCTTGTGGAGGAGTGCCCTGAAGCAGCTCTAAAGTAGGTCTATATATTTGTGTATTGGGTTTTTCTTATATGGGTTTCCAAAATTGACAATTGCGTCATGTGAAAATTAGGTACTATGATGTATGTCTTCCTTTAGTTTTGGAAGCAAGCAACGACGAAGATCCAATTGTTAGACAGGTTTGTACATCTTAATGGTTGCAAAAGTTTTCAGTCAACTTGTATTTGCTATTTGTGCTTAGTGCTTGTATTGATGTTTTGTTCAGAATGCTCTTTATGGACTTGGCCTTTGGGCGGAATATGGTCCGTCTTTTTTCAAACCTTTTGTTGGAGGTATGATATTGAATGTGATATCGAGATACTTTTCATCATGGAGAAGGGAATAAGAAGTGATATGTTTGTTGTGTTTACTTAATCTTTTGATCTGAACCAGAGGCTCTTTCAAGGATCTATATAGTCCTTACGCATCTCAATGCTCGCGAACCTGAAAATGAAAGTGCATATTATAATGCTGTTTCTGCACTTGGTAAGATATATCAGTTTCATGGTGAAAGTATCGACTCAACCCAGGTAAATGTCCTTTTTTCGGTTATGCATTCTTATTTTTTATTCTCTTGTTTTTGTGTTAAGACATGGCATAGCTTCAGCTGGCTGAGGACATGACCCTTGACAGTAATATATGGAGGTTAGGGTAGTAGAGTAGGTAGTCTAGAGTGTTCATAACAGCAGTATTAGCACGCAGTCTCGCTTTCTGTTGGTAGTAGGTTTTTATGCCTAACCGTTGTTCTCTTTCATTGTTGATCACCTTACGATCTTGTTATTTTATTCTGCTTTTATATGGCTTTTTGGTACTGTCCCTTCTTGTTTATATTTTCATTGATGTGGTGCTTATGCTTTCCTAAGTCGGGGTCTATTGAAAACCGTCTCTCTATCCTCACAAGGTAGGGGTGAGGTCTGCGTACACACTACCCTCCCCAGACCTCACGGTGTGGGATAATACTGGATATGTTGTTGTTGTTGTTGTTGTTGTGTTTGTGTTGTTCTCCAAACTCTTAGATACCCCCAACTAACTCCTTCTTCTAGTAATCACATGCGAAAAAGGAAGATATCACGTAATTTTTTTGCATACATGTATTCTGAGATTCTTTCTTCTTTTTCAGATGATACATTCATATGCAGATTTCTCAAATTTTTTGTCCTTCCCACTATAAACTATAGTTGAAGGTGGTTCAGTCAGTAGAAAAGGAACTTTAGACACTTTCATATGTTAAGGAAATTAACAGCAAATATTTGCTTCATCTGATTAGTACGACGATGTGTGTTGTTTGTTAATACTTTTTGATAAGGTTTTGTTTCATTGTGAATGTGCTCACCATTAAATTTTGGTAAAAGATAATGATTCTGGTCTGTATAGATGAAATAATGCACCTCCAATGTAATTTCCCAATATATAATTCTTATTCCAACTCATTTGGTAGGTTATTCCAGCTTGGTTGAATTGCCTTCCTATAAAAGCTGACTTGGTTGAAGCCAAACTTGTTCACGAACAGTTGTCTTCAATGGTCGAAAGGTACTGGATTGGTTTGGTCTAGTTCTAACCTCGTTTACTCTTACTTTACTATTTCAAGTCTTGGTCTTGTTACCTTAGCAATATTGGCCAATTGCTTTTTCCGGTTGTTTTTCATTACTTTATAATATTCCTGCATCAATATGATTTGATAAAAACTTCTTTAAGTTGGTGTAAAACCAATAACGAGACCATCACAAATGGCAACATATGATTAGAAACGTCTTTCCCAGATAAAATTGTTTGTTTGCCAGACAAAACGTTTGAAGTCGTATATTAATAGTGTAGTGACTAGTTCAAGTTAATGATAGTGCAGCTACAATAGTTTTGATATACTCTGGTATAACAAAATTTCAATGGGTGGTGAAACCATTTAATACAGATGGATTATTGACTTCTCTGGTGCCGCGATCCAACTTGATAAAATCATCTTGCTGGTAGTTGTTACTGTGTTTTCAGTAAGCAAATTAAACACTAACATGAAGTTTTTAAACTCTAATATGTGTCTCATGTATTAACGCCTTTTTAGTCTTCTAATGTTAACCAGTTTTCTCACTTGCAGGTCAGACAGAGAACTTCTAGGTCCCAACTATCAATACCTTCCAAAAGTTGTTTCAGTTTTTGCAGAGGTCAGTTTGAAATCAAACTATTTGATATGCTAGATTGAGTTGTTCATTTTTGATAGATATATCGATTTTGAAACTTTGATTCTTTTACTTATTATTTGTAAGAAAAGTATTCAAACCTTATGAAATTTGAAGTGTGTATATTTTTTTTGCCCTGTTTCCAAAGTATCAATTCAACTAACAGGTCTCTAGCCAGTCTCATTATATTGTCGAAGGTAACCTTTTATGTATATGTAGATATTTGGTATTGACTGTTACTTCTTCTGTAGGTTTTGTGTTCTGAAAAGGATCTTGCTACAAAAGAAACTGCAAATCGCATGATTAATGTATTAAGGCATCTTCAGCAAACACTACCACCATCCACTATGGAATCAACATGGTCATATCTTGTGCCTCAGCAGGAGATGGAACTGAAATCCATTCTATCAGCTGAAGAAGGTGCTATCTTTTAACCAATTCGATGAACTTACTACTCCTGAAAATTTTTGTTGGGTCATAACATTTTGGCGGCCAATATTCCTCCAATGTAATTTTCATCATGATTCTTATTCTGTGTCCTTGGTAGGTTATTCCAGCTTGGTTATAGTATTATGCGGATTTGAATAAGTGTTAGTGAGCTCATTAAAAGTAAGAGTTGGTGAAACTTTTCTGATTCATTTGGGGAAAGTTAGTAGTTTTATTCATTGTAGTGATTTCTTGTATTCATTTGTGTGTTTATTTTAATTCTGAACTGATAGAAGCAAGCTATATCATTGAGCTCTACTTGGAAAAGTATATCTTGAAAACCTGCACTGTATTTTTTCAAAGCTTCACAACATTGTAAAGATTTTCTGATCGGAGCAAGACCTTTACCTCTGTTTCTTTGCAGTGACTAACTTCCTCTCCCTGCAAGTCCTTTACTTTGTTTCGAACTCTTTTTTTTTCTATTGGTTTCCTTCTTGTTTGTTTTTTAAATAATTATTCCATTAACTCCAGTTAGCTTCTGTTAGTTTCAGGGATCAAAATCACACATTTAAGTATAATTGAATGACAAGTGTATTCAGTAAAATAACATAACACCAAATCTGAAATAATTAAGACAACTAATCAAGAAAGGAAATAATGCTATTTTCTCATTAAAATGATTAACAATATGCATAATTTAATATTGAGGGAAAACTAGAAGTAAAATGGTCAATTTGCTGTCTAAATCACATCTTGAAGGTATACTTAAGGCAATATGGTAAAATCTAACAGGAAAAGACACAAAAGACATAGAACGCGTCTAATATGAAATATGGTAGAGAGAATATGCCAGATCCAATCTCATTTGCACCATCTTCTCCCATATATATGCTGCAGCTTTTGTTCATGTGATAGGAGTAATCTGAAATCTTCATATCCTGCTGTTATCCTCTATTTATATCCAAGTACCACCAAGCTTTCGAAATAACGCCCACACACTAACAAATACGGTGCAAACTCTTGTTCGTCAGGCACATGAAAGTAGTCTATTACTTTTGTGACCAGATCATAAGTGTAGACTTGCTTCAGCATAAATGTATGTACCACAACAAGAAGTTTATCAGCATCCCAGATTCCAAATGGAATTGCATCTTTATAGAAAGGTTCAATAATGAATTGTACCGTACAAAGAGCAATGACTTGTGCGCTAATATGTCCAGGGGATCAATCCAAGTAGGAGCTCCTTATCTGATTCTTACTTGTGTGGATACAAGCATAATTTATACCATATTAAAATGCTTAAAATGGATGTGTGGAATCAATTTTTTCACAGATGCGGTAATCATAAAGTTTTCTTGACAAGGTAACACTAGAAAGTCTTACAAACAGCCTATGGCTATTATTTAGAATGTTTCATTAGTATTGTCAAAGCAAGGAAGAACAACAGTGAATGAAACAAGTTAGAATTGCAAAGAAAAATTTCTGTTATTATGGGTCCTTTTGTATCTTCTTTCAGATTTTTAGACCACTTCCCGCTGAAGGTCAGGTTCATAGCATCGTTAATGAGATAAAGCATTTAATTACAGAAAGTTCAAGTAGAAAACATGATTTCGATCTCTGTTTGATCTTGGTTCGCGATCAATATCCCTTCTGACTCTGTCGAGAGCTCTAACGGGATAAATGGATCCCGAAAGGGCCCCGAGCTGATCGTCTTCTACTCTGATTTTCGACTGGTACCGGTTATGTATGTCAGCCCATGTAACAGCCGGGTATTCTATGAAGTTCTGCTTTAGTTGCTGCGAAGCCACTGTGCTTCGAATATTGAGTCAATGAGTGAAAGCTTGAACAGCCCAATCGTCAGTGACTGGAGGCAGATCCATCCGTTCCATTTGAAACCGGGACACGAACTCTCTGAGCATCTTGTTATCCTTTTGTTTGACTTTAAAAAGGTCCGATTTCCTCGTTTCGACCTTGATGGCACCCGAGTGTGCCTTCACAAAAGAATCTGCAAGCATAGCAAATGAGTCAATAGAATTAGGAGGTAAGTTGTGATACCATATCATAGCTCCCTTTTACAGGGTCTCCCCAAATTTCTTCAACAGAATGGATTCGATCTCATCGTCCTCCAGGTCGTTCCCTTTGATAGCACATGTATATGAGGTTACATGCTCGTTCGGGTCGGTCGCTCCGTTATACTTGGATATTTTGGGCATACGGAATTTCTTGGGGATCGGCTTCGGAGCCGGGCTCGGTGGAAAAGGTTTTTGCACGAACTTCCTGGAATCTAGGCCTTTTAACACCAGGGGTGCCCCTAGGATATGGTCTACCCTGGGGTTGTAGGTTTCCACCTTTTTGTCATTTGCCTCGATCTTTTTATCCCCTGATTCTATCCGTTTTGTCAGCTCCTCGAGCATTTTCATAATTTCGAGGTTTGCCCCGAATTCATATTTATTCGACCTTCCTACGATTGATTCATCCATACGAGTAATTTCCCGGGAAAGGCCGGGCTCAACCGTATTCGAGATTTGGCTTCGGTTTTGTAACTGAGCTATTGCCGTCTGTTGAACCTGTAACATTTCGAAGATCATCCGGAGGCTGATCCCGTCCCCTTCAACATTTTGGGGTTTCGTGTTACTGATCGGACTCCTCTATGAACGCTATTTGAGGGGTCGGTAAGCGGATACGCATCAACTGCCACGTGTGAATTAGCGTCAATCGGGTCAACAATCGGGATCTCGTTACCGGGCCTTATGTTGTTATTTTCACCTTGGTGATCGGACTCGTTGTCAACGTGCTGAGGTGCCGATTGAGAGTTAGACATTTCTGTATTATAGCCTGCAAGTGTGAAGCAGTGTGTGTGTTATGGAGATTTGTATCAAATAACCACTATTATCCTTAGCCCCGCAGTGGGCGCCAAACTGTTTACCCTCAAAATCGGATAACAATTGAATTAATACGCGGTTTTAAGGATATGTGATCTAGTTTGATTCAAAAATGAGAAATCAAATTCAAACTAAAATTAACGACAAAAATGAACGCAAACCACACAAGTTGGGCGGTGTTAGCCTTGTATGTTGACCGCCCTCGGGCCAAGAAACGTTACAATCGAGGTTAGAAAAAGCATAATCAGACAGTAATTGCTAAAGAGATCAGTATATCGCTATTTTCTTGATGATTAGGTTTTCGCATACAAATAATTGGACCCCCTTTATATAGTAGGAGAATTCTACTTTATGTACAATTCTGTATAAGGTAAAAATCTCCTGATTTACTAATTAAGCGGTCCCATTAATTCGAACCGAAATTCTCGCCGCGATGCTCGACTTGTTATGGATATTTTGGCTTTGCGTTACTTTGACTCGATGATCTTCCCTTGAGCAAGTTCGGAGTCAGGGTCGGTTCTGAATCACGGGGTCGATGTTCTCGAGGGGAGACGTTCTAACTTCATGTCATGCTTTGATGAGATTCGGGGTCAATCCTTCAATCCTTCGCATTCCGAGCTTGATCTGCCGTGTATTAATTGAGCCTGATTTTGACCGTGCACACATACGGATTTTCTTTTCTTAGTTCCTCAAAATATTGTTGTTTTCAAGTAAATTTTTTCATCTAGATCCTATCTGAGAATGTTGTTTTCATGTCTATTTAACGTAGCTCCATCAGAATAAGCTGATAAAGTCATAATAATTTAGGAAGATTCTTTCTTACATCCAAGAGAGAAATTCAGTGGTAGTCAAACCATCCTATATAAATTCACATGTTGATTTACTGACTTGCATACGAATTTTCTTTTCTTATTTTCTCAAAATATTGTGGTTTTCAAGTAAATTTTCTCATCTAGATCCTACCTGAGAATGTTGTTTTCATGTCTATTTAACGTAGCTCCATCAGAATAAGGTGATAAAGTCATAATAATTTTGGAAGATTCTTTCTTACATCCAAGAGAGAAATTCATTGGTAGTCAAACCATCCTATGTAAGTTCACATGTTGATTTACTGACTTGCATGAATATTTTTTTTCCTCAAAATATTGTGGTTTTCAAGTAAATTTTTTCATCTAGATCCTATCTGAGAATGTTGTTTTCATGTCTATTTAATGTAGCTCCATCAGAATAGCTGATAAAGTCATAATAATTTTGAAAGATTCTTTCTTACATCCAAGAGAAAAATTCAGCGGTAGTCAAACCATCCTATATAAAGTTTTGGCTACTTATCCGGTTTTTTGGTGCTCCATTGATCAATTTTCAGATTCACTACTTTTTATGACTTGTGGAAACATCTCTAGTTCGTATGGGATGCTTGTCTTCTGAGCAATTCTATGATTTTTTTCCTGATATGTTCCTGGTGACTTTTTTCCTATTTGCCTGATCATATTGTGTAGCGCTACAGTATGCATGCACTGTGACTTCAGATATAACTTATAGCTATATTAGTTCACAGGGTAAAGTAGGATCACTCTCTGTACAGGGAAAAAGAAACTAAAATATTACACAAGGTACTTGGTAAAAGTTGCTACCATGAGATCATGAGGTTACAGGTTCGAGCCGTGGAAACAGCCTCTTGCAGAAATGCAGGGTAAGGTTGTGTATAATAGATCCTTGTGGTCCGGCCTTTCCCTAAACCCTGTGCATAGCGGGAGCTTAGTGCACCGAGTTGTCCAATACACAGGGTATTGATCCTAGTTCATGCACCAAACCAATGTAAAAGCAGAACTTATCCTCTATTTTTCCCTGAATATCATTTGTTAGTTGTAATGGATAAATATTATAAGCTCATATTTGGTCCTGCAATGTGATTTGTTTTTAATCTCTTTACTTGCAAAGCTGTCAACATCATTCTGAGGACAATTCCGTGAGTGAACAAATGTCTGAAATAGAGAGGAGATTTCTAGATACATTTTTGTATTGGGTAGCTGAAAAAGGGAGGATTAAGGATGGGAGGTTGCGAGGATATGGAATGCAAGTCGGAGATATTGTTTCAGGGCCAAGGGCAGATTTATCTTCTGCTGAAGTCAAAGAAGGTTATGAGTTTCTCCTTTCACTGGATCCAGGAAGGTGGCCTTTACCAAATATATGCAGCCCCTTGTTTCAGAAGTTCATTGAGTACATCCTTCAGAATGTGAAGGATCTTTTCAAAAACAAGAAAGAGTTGTTTTTTAAATTAAGCTTCGCCGTAACTTTCAGGTTCATATTATGGAATTTTAGAGTCAGGCAACACGAATTTGTCATTATATCCACTTTTTTTACGGACTCTGATTGGCCTGAAATTGTGTAAGTCCATGGAAAACGGCCTAGTGACCAATACTCATTGCTTCGCCATGACTTTCGGGTTCATTTTATGGCGTTTTGGGGTATGCAACATGATTTTGTGATTGTATCCTTCGTATGTATTAGTACATGGTGATTTTATAAAAATTGACAGACTCTTGTTGGCCTGAAATGTTATAGGTCCATAGGAAACGGCATAGTAACCAATACTCCTTGCCTCGTCATGACTTTCAGGCTCATTTTATGGCGTTTCGGGTTCATGCAACACAAATTTGAGATTATATCCACTTTTTTGTATATTCGTAAATGCTGATTTTGTAAAAAAAGTTGGCGGACTCCGATTGGCCTGAAATTTTGTATGTCGGGAACCGGTCTAGTGATCAATAGGTACGGTTTCATCATGAATTTTGAGTTCATTTTATGACGTTTCGGTGTCATACAACACGAATTTGTGATGATATCCACTTTTTCGTGTGCGGATGGAGCAGGTGGGGCAGGAAATACTCAAATAGTGGCAAGAGTCTAACTTTGGCAACAAAAAACAATAACGAGAAAATGACTAGACAAGACTCTCCATACTAACTCTGAACCTTACACATGACCAACCTTGAGCTTGTGAGATAGAATTTAGCATCAAAATGTTTGATCCCCACAAGTTCACAAGACAAGTAGTTTCATTGTGTGGGTTGAAATGTTAACATCTTCTTCAGGTGATAGGATGGATTCCAATTCCATCTCCTGCTGAGGCAATAGCAAGGAACATGCTGATTCCCAGGTGGCTGCTGGTACTGTTTTCCGAAAATGCCTCAACAGATTAATCATGCGTTTTGCAGTTTCTTCCATAGCAAGATCCTCTCCAGCACATAGAACCTACAAATGAACCAACTTTCAATTACTTAATGTCTACATTAGCATAAATGTTAATTTGATGTAAATGTCACAGTACAGTAAGATAGCCATATCAATAGATTAATCAACTGTATTAGTGAAACAAGAAAAACAAACGAAAAGGAACGATCAAATGAGCCCTCCAAATAGACAGATGGAGCACTAATTGCCACCTGACTAACACACGATACAAACTGCTTTTATTCTTTTGTCTTATTTTTCCCTATTGCATAGGGTTCAGAGAAAGGGGAAGGGAGAAAGGGCCAGTGAAAATCAGACTCACACCTATTGTGTGCAGGGGCAAATGACGCGGAACATAAATTTATATGTAAAAATTCAACATTATTACGACAAATAGTAGATACAAACCCATAAGTTAAAAATATAAAGGGTTCAATGCTAAGAATCTTAAGGTTGCAACATAGAACTTAAATTCTGAATCCGACTCTAATTGCGTGGGACTACCAGCAAATACTATTAGATTATGAACCTGGTTTTCTGACTCCTTTGTTAAAATGTAACTATTAAAATCACCTGTTTAATAACAAGCACAAATGAAGAATTCATTCTTACACCTGTTATTTTGAACTAACCTCTGCAAAAACTGATATAATCTTTGGAAGGTGCAGATAGTTGGGATCCCAAAGTTCGCTGTCTGATCTGTGAGTCAGACGATTTGATGAAAACATTAAAGACTAAAAACATATTAACACCTCATATTACATCTTTAGAGTCAGGAAGATTCATCTTTTAGTACAACAGGCTTCAATCAAGATGAAAATTTAATCAAAATTCTGTTTCATCAAATTAATCTACTATATGAACTGTTCAGTGTTCACATTGCTCTATCATTAACCTGTAAAGTTTAACCAGTTAAACTATTGAGACTTCAACTTGGAGAATACAGAGAAGATATGCTATGAGAGGAAGATGGATTGGAAAACAACACCATTATGTTTCTTTTGGATTATTTTGAACGAAAGATCTATGAGACTGATACATTATATGCCCTACAGTTAGGTGAATGCATATCGGGTGTGTCATGTCGCTTAGGTGACACTTCTCTCCAGGCACCAAGGCACTCATGCATTCTGTCTTGAAGAGATTGACACTAAATAAATGTATGGCAAAGGAAATATATCAAATTCTAAGGAGGCTTTTGTATGAATAAGTTAGGAAATGTTAAGTCCCACATTGATTGAGGGAATGGATTGTAGTCTCTTTATACGTATTTGCGCAATCCTCTCTTCATGAGCTACCCTTTGAGGTTGAGTTAGGCCTAAGCTTTAATTCTTCCAAGTAAAGAGTAGGAAATTAGATATCTAGAATAAGAAAGTGTAACATTCCTCAAATCTATAAAAGTTTCAAGACACGCTCAATATGGAATTTAATTTTTTTTTCTCGTCTTGAGTGCATAAAAAAGAAATTTATACTTCTATTACGGATTTAAACCCTTGTGATTGACTTTTGAGTTACTTTTCTATTACAAATAGGGAATATTAATAACTTTAATATTATTAATTACTAAAAGTGAGTATTATTAAATACTTGTTAAGTCAAAAAAAAAAAAAAAAAAAAAAAAAAAAAACAGAAGCAAGACGCCTAAGTTTTGGGCCTAAAGGCTTAAAGCCTACAAGGGCTGGAAAACAATTGCAACGAATTCAATCCAACCAAAAAAAGATTTTTCAAGGAGTAGTCACGCAGGACCTTCTTTAGGCCACTGAGGTAATTCTTTATATGGCATTGTAAGCTATAACATCATTATACACTAGAATCTGACACCCTAATGGGGTGAATTCATAGGAAAGCTTTACAAAACCTCAAGAACACCCATCAAGTACGAGTTCGATTTTTTGTGTTACAAGATAAATTCTTCACTTCTATTGGATTGCTATAACGGGTTAAGGTTGTTAGAGATAGTAAACAATTGTTAGAAGAAGACCTCACCCCAAAACTTAGAAATTTAGAAGTTGAACCTAAAGTTCTTAGAGTTGAGAAAAGATTTAAGTTGGATACTTATGGTGACTTATTGTTGTAGTATTTGATCGTTAAGTTGATTACAAGAATTGGAACTTACATGTTGCTTGAAAGGAGAAATTGAGGTGAGTGGATATAACCTTTTACTAAAGTGGTTCTACTCACAAAAATATGCTCACAAAGTGTTCAATAAAATGCTTTAAAGAGTCAAACATATGCTTAATTGGAACGAGTGAGTACATGTTGACTAAGTATATTCTAATTAAAACTTATATATTTTACTCAAAGAAGTATAAGCGTCTATTTTGCATATTTTTATGCTTTATTACATGATTTTACATGATAAAGATTCAATAATTAGAGAGAACTTTTAAAAGTACTTTGAGTAATTTTATTTCATGCTTATGCTATGTATACACTCAAGATTTAAACTTCAAAAGTCACAAGAAGAAGTTTTAGAAAGAAAAGATTTTTGGGAGTATCCTCTATTCTGAGAAGGGGTCATCATCCAGGCCGAGAGTCCTGACCAAGGCGTTGACTTCCTGAAACTACCTATGGAGCACACGAGCTGAGGGTCTCGTTGCTGAGAATTTGCCTAGCTAGGCTAAGGTATGATACATGAGCGTTGAGAACCATGAAGTGAGTAGCATCTTGTGGACTGGCCTATTCGATCAGGTCAGGATTGAACCCGTGCCGGTTACACGGTGACTAAGACAGAAATAAGTCAGGATAGTTGGAACTCTCGAAGCACAAAGTGAAGTATTTTATTTTTTTTGATAAGAGAGAAAAAGAAAAGAAATTCTTTTAGAATATCCATAAACTGTTGCTATGCAATTATTTTAGAATTGTTCTTAGAAGCTTTATGTTTCTATGCATTTAGAATCTTTGCTTGTAGTGTGTATTTTAGTAAGTCTCATTCTCTGCTTTAATGGGGGCTCGTTGAGACTCACTGAGTACAATGGATGGTACTGACGTTCTCTTTTGGGAATTTATGTTGGTCTGCAGTACAACGTAGGAACCGGTTTTGCAGGCAAGCAGGCTACAAGTTAGGACTTCCCTCTCTTCCAGTGCTATTGGTGGGCTCCTCTTTTGTTCGTGGAGTATTCCTTTGAATCATCTTTATTTAGTTATTTCTTTGTTTACTTGGAGAACTAGCCAGGCAATCTCATCTCCTGAGTAGTGTGTCAGTTTATTAGTAGAGGCTTTATAGACACATTTGGTGGGTTAAGATTCAGATGTTTTTGATAATAACTTTGCAACATTTCAGTAGTTACTACGAATAAAATTTTGGAGTTGGTTTATTTTAGATATTTAAATTAATTAAAAGTATTTAGTTAAAGTATTGCCTTGCTGCATATAAAGTTCAAGTTATAATAGATTTGATAAATGCAGATGGTTCGCTCGGTCAAGTTTAGTGATCGGGTGCCGGTCATGGCTTGTTCAAAAAATGGGTCGTGATAGAAAGCTAGCCATCGAATCCGAACTAGAAATTTAAAACTGCCTATTGGCATTGAATCAGAACTTTAAAATGATTTTAAACTTGACTGACATGGTTTTACCTCATACATTAAGTTTAAGTCTAGTTCTCTCAATTTCATTGTTGGATGATGGTGGTTAAGCCACAAATTTAACATGCACATACTTTTCACGCAAGCTAGGGGTGCTTCTACTGGAATTTACTTGACTGTATGTGAAACAAGTTATGAATGAAGTTACATAAGTGAACAATGCTAAGGTAACATGGTAAACTCCAAATAGTAAAGACAAGTTGATGATAAAATTACTCCAGTACCTCTCAACCATTGAACAGAGCTGGTCGTGAACTACTTTGGCTTCATCCTTGTCAACTTTTATGGGAAGACAATTCAACCAAGCAATGATCTACCAAAAAACTTGGAATGAGAATTTTGTGGTACTTTAACAAGAATATGTACATTGGAAGACACTAGGCAGACAGCCAAGTGATTTAATTAAAAAAAAAAATATGTACATTGGAAGAGCATCATTTTTTCTTGGAAGATCAAAAGCTACATGCTTTACCAAAACAATGACATAGTGAGCATATGCATAATGCGATATGCCCCTCTAAAAAGGTATAAACAAAAGGAAATATGTTGTTAAGTTGTTTAAGTTTGACCTTTTCTCTAGCATTTTGTTAGGATAAGTTGTTGAATAAGTCTCCTTCGTCAAAATAGCACATTTAGGAAGTCAGTTTCATCTTTCATGGTATTGAAAGGCTGCCCATATGAGTTGATCAAGATAAGAACAGCTGATCAAGATATTATAGCAAATTCAAAACTGTTTATGAAGTTCGGAGTGATCAAAGTACCCGAAATTCTAAACCCGATAATTTAGAATAATTCGAGTACATATGAGTTGAGTATATTTACAATGCATGAACAATAAAAAGTTAGAGATAAATTCCTAGAAAGATGTACCTGCGCTGAGTCAATAGTTTCCCGATGAAACTGACATATCTTACCAAGTGCAGAAACAGCATTGTCATATGCCTCTGCATTCTCAGGTTCAAGAGCATTGAGATGCGTAATGACTACATTGATCCTTGAAAGAGCTTCTGAAATCATGGGATTGATTAAATACCAAAATATATCACTCCTAATTGTCTCATCCTCCATAATGTAAAGGGTCAGAATAACAGGGTGAACAATATAATACCTCCAATAAAAGGTCTGAAAGCATAACCACCATATTCAGCGGAAAGCCCCAGTCCATAAAGTGCACTCTAAACATGACATCAATGGTGTTCGGATGAGTCAAATAGCAATTATAACTTGATTGAAAACTGTCCCAACCACTAAGATACACAAATTAAACCTGTCTAACATCTGAATTGTCATCGTTGCATGCGTCCAAAAGAAAAGGAAGATACATATTATAGTACCTAGTTTAGACAAAGAAGTAACTATCAGAATTATGATCCAATATAAGAAAAACTCACAAAGATAGACCTACTTTAGAGCTGCTTCACCGCAATGCTCCATAAGTTTATCATAGATACAAATACATGTGGTTCTCTCTTTAGCTGTTTTATCCTTGCCCTTCAAACAGGGAAAAAGAAAGAAGAATGAGAAATATAAATGGAAAACAACCTAGCAGGTTAACTTGACGGTAGTTATCGTGAGTGGAAACTCACCGTAGGCATTAGATATGATGAAAGCTCATCGAGGAAAGGCAAGAAAGCAGCTTTGAACGATTTGATCAATGTAATCAATATTCCAGCAACCTAATAAAACGAATGTTTATGTGAATCAAGAACAACCTCAAGTGAAAGGTTCTATAAAGACAACATGGTGTCATGAGTTATGTCTATCGACCATACACTGCTGAAAATTTCTTCTTCTTGCTCTCTTTCCTCCCTCAGCAATTCAGCTTCCTCAGCATCAAAGTCTTCTGTTTTTGCTCTCTCTGTGAGTTCTCCTTTTCTATGTGAACTTTCTATAATGACGTGCTTTATCTCATCAATTATGCTATGAACCTGATCTTCATTGAGAAGTGGTCCACAGATCTGTAAGGAGACACAAAAAGGACCATACCAAGTGAATAATTATAGTTCTAACTAAATTTCTACAACTAATGGTGTTTTTTGCTTAGACAGTAATGATGAAACATTTCATAAGTTGGCTTAACAGTTATTTACTGGATGGTTAAGAATCTGTTTGTGTCAGTCTTACCTAGGGCTGTTAAAAAACGAACCGTAACCGTTAACCCAACCACATAAACAACTTACTGGCTAATTGTATCAGGTTATCGGTTGGTGAACGGATTGAAATTTTATTATTAATGGCTTAACAGTTTGGGGACGGATTACTCAATTTTCTTATCGGATAAACCGTTAACCCGTTAAGAATTTTTATATTTGTACTTTTACCCCTATGTATATGAATTAATATTTAAAGCTCAAATCCCTAGTTTATCGAATCTCAATTCAACCCGCAACAATGGCCTCTTTTCTCTTCTCTATCACCTAAACCCCTAATTAAATTTCTTCCAATCTCGTATGATTGGATTTGTCTGATTTTCTTATGAAAATGGTATTTAAGTGATTAGATAAGTTAGAAGCAGAACAACTTGCTTAAGCTAAATTGAAGAAGAATCCGAGTGTAAATCGCCTTGAACTTTGTTAGCTCAAGTGGGAAATCAAGGTCAAGCTAAACCACTAGGAATTTTTGACATAAAACATAAATGCATGACAAACAGACTTGGCACAGTATCAATCAACTGGATAGGTAATCTATACATAAATCTGAACAGATGTGATGCATTAGAAATTTTCTCTTATCTTTAATTCACAACTTCGTTTTTATTGTTCATTTGTTTAGCCGATAACCGCCCGATAATCACTAATCCGATACTAATCCACCTGATGTCTTATTGGGTGGCTAGCGGATTACTATATTAATAAACCGATAACCGATAAGCCAAACCGTTAATGTAAATATCCGCCTGATAAACACCCCTAGTCTTACCTATTCATGTCAAGGGAACTTTTGTAATTATGAGATTATGGTAGATTCTAGTCCACGTTTAAACTCTTAAGCATTTATTATGGTCCAAGTATGTCATTTTATAGGAAGAACTATAAGTTCTGCATTTGCTCACATACAGACTAAATGAATTAAGTCAGATGAAGCTCATATTTTACTTGATCCCACATGTAAGAATATAATAGGTAGGTGGTTGTTGTTGTTGTTGTTGTTGTACTTTTTATTATTTGTATGCTTGTAAAAACTTGGGGTCTGTCCTACTTTCTTTAGAATCAGTAAGGTAAAACCTTGCCTTCTTTACTTATACTTTTTCTTTCGAGATAAATAAATAGGTAGAAGCTTATGTCAAATCCCCCACTGCTATGGAAGATGAAAGTCCGGACTGGTATATTCAAGTAAAAGGGATGTGGATGATTGGAAATGGGATCATGCAAATTCAATAAAACATTAACTTCATAAATATTCAAGCCCACATGCCTAGTAGCTAGTGTCTACCCACACGTGCACACAAGCACAAAAGCTAAGCCTTGCTAGCAAAGTAATTGCTTACCCAACAACCCCTTTAGGCAACCACAACCCCTTCAAAATTATGTAATATAATAAAATCACACTGCTCTGTCTCACTTCACCCACTCTTTCTTCAATCTTCAAAAAGCTTTCAAATATTTTCCAAATTTTCCCCCATTATAAATGAATTAAGTCAGATGAAGATCTTACTGTGCAAGTTATTGCTCTTGCCCTAAAGTCCTGCTATGTATCACTAAGCTTTCTAAAGAGATCTCTCGTACAGTACCTACCATTCTTATAAGCTTGGACAAGTGTCTTGCTTATGATAATGGACATAAGAAGCATAACATCAGCACAACATCAACATAAGAAAACACTGAAAACTTGGATCAAACTGATGAAACCACCTTAACATGACATACCTCTAAGCATTCATCCAATACAATCAATTTAGTTGCACATACCTCTGTCTCATGCTCCTAGATGAGATTGATATCCAAGAGTTAGTTTCTCATTATTCAGATAAATGAGCTCAATCCTTTTCCCCACAGAAAGAGAAAATGTAAAATAGTAAGGTGTTGAAGGTAACCGAATATAAAGTGTCCCCAATAGCCAGTATTATATCGCCAAATAACTGCTTGAGGAATGCCTGGTTTCCACCTTGAGCAGTCCCTTTGTCTACCGCCAGTTTAGCAGAATGCAACAGGAAGCACAATGCTTAACCACCACAATTTAAAACATCTCATAAGGAATTGGAGGAAGTCAAAGAAAAATAAAGAAAGCCATATGAAATTCATGAGATTCTTTTTACCAGCACAGGCACCTTCCATGATGACACCACAGTCGAAATTGAATTTCAGAAGGGGAACTAAAACTGAAGCAGCCTGTTTCATGATTTAAGCCATAGATTTCAATTGATTATTTTGAGTCCACTTAACAGCAAAAAGTGAACGTGCAAGTGACTCTTCATATTAACCTGGGAAATCCATGGGTAGAAGTCGTCTTCCAATTTCTGAGCATACAAACCAAAAGTATTACAGGCTACAGATTTCCCCAGTAGGAGGTCACTTCTTTTGACACATATTATTTCATTCCCAAACTTGACGATGTGTCTGTTGCAAAATGTGAAACTTAAGCAAGATCCTTAATAGCTCGAATAACCACCTCCCAGTAGCAGTCTTAGCAGTGATAAGTAAAGTAAAAGAAATAACAAGAAATCCTATGTCTGATAGATATCAAAGCTATTAACTGGGTGAGTAAAACTATATTTTTTACTGGGTTACTAAAACTGATCGAAACCAGGATGTGGTAACCTAGTTGACACCCTGTCTCACAGATATCACAGCAATACAGATCAGCGGATTCAGATTTTGATATTCTAGAGGACATTCTATGCCACATTGAGTTGCAGATTTAAACATACACAATTTCATGCATTGACTGGCAACAATTTAATGATTATTGAGTAAAAGGTGGAGATAACGAGGAGTAGGACAGGAAGCTATTTGAATATATTGAAAAAGAGATCTTTTAGCAGGAAGAAGCATAAAAATTAGGAGGAAATGGAACGTGCTCAAGATTAATGTAATAAAGAATACAACACTTTTATAAGGGGATATCTTCAGAGAGTCAGGAGCTCTATATGACTACAATGAATCATGGTACAGTTTTTTGGTGTTCTACTACTTGGTTGTCTACAGTGCACGTCCCCTTTAGATTCTCCACTGATAACAAATTCGTTGCTGATTGTAAAGTAAGAAAAATAAGTTATAACTTAGCCGACTCCATATCATTTATACACTAATGAAATAATGGTATTCCTCCTAAGAATTGTAAATTTATATGATACTTTTAAAATGCATCACAAATAGAAATGCTTAATTCAGTGAATCATCAATATAGATCAATGAGCTCAGCAACTGTTGGCAGCTAGAGTGAATATGGCGCAGTAGTATAGAAAATAAAGGTTATTTTCCGTTAGAAGACTATAAGACCACAGTGCACATAGGCTTTTGCTGATTCAGTCGTTTATCCTAGATTGTCTAGAAAAGAGAGCAAAAATCCAAATTAAGAAAGAAAAAAAAATCCAAATGAAATTCATAACGAAAAGAAAATGCCAAACCTCCATGATTAAAGCTTACCTATCATCTAATTTATCTGAGGATACGGTCTTATCGGGCTCAAGCTGAGCACACTCAACCAAAGGGGGAATGATGGTACTCATGTAAGGAAGAAAATCCTTTCCCATGCACTCGCAAATTCTACCGTATGCCTGCAATGAGATCGAGAAAATACTGAGAGGCCAGTCTAGAGAAAAGGTATTGAGCCCGTAAAATCAAAGTATTAACACATACCTGTACAATGCGAACAATAGTATCAAACTCTTTTACTTGTGATTCTTGTAATGACTTAAGCACTTCCATAACCTTTTATGACAACAAAAGTAAAATAAGAAAAATATTCCACTTTGAGAAATGAATAACAAGATCGGGCTACCGTGCCTTTGAGAGAAGAAAAGGAGTTCCAAAGTAGAGTCAGAATTTAGGACCAAAAAGGAACTAGTAGGAGAAAATGTGTGAGTCACAATTCGTTGCTCCCCACAGTATGAAGCAAGTCTGCAATTCAAATAGGTATAATCGATACTTATGGCTGGCCTGTGCGAAATCCATATGACAAAGGCTAGCAAATGCAAACAAGAAAAATGCCATTCCATCTGCAATGGCACTGCAGCGAATACATGACATGTATCTTTTACATAAACTTTGTCACTTGATCATTGTTAATTAACATCTATTTTCACCTCAAATTATTACTTAACCGTGGTAAATGTATGTGCTATGGCATAAACACCGGAGACAAGTATGTTTTCCCAAAAGCTCTAAAAATCGGTTCCTACGTTGTACCGCAGACCAACTTAGGTTCCCAAAAGAGAACGTCAGTACCATCCATTGTACTCAGTGAGTCTCAACGAGCCCCTATTAAAGCAGAGAATGAGACTTAATAAAATATACACTACAGCAAGACAGATACTTTTGCTATTTTTTATCTGTATCAATAATAATTTATACTTGTATAACAGCAATTTTATTTTGGGAAGTGTGCAAGAACCATGAAGTATTCAACCATAGGTCAGACCTGCAATCGTGGATTTTGAGAATCATCCATAGCTGCAGCTGATGCAGGAAATATTTGGTTATGATACTGTTCTTGCAAGTCTGGACAGAAATCAGTCGACAGCTGGTT
>MCJB01001902.1:0-13752 GCA_002018475.1 Nicotiana obtusifolia
ACACCGAGCCATAATGAATTGGCCGGGCTATGACGACACACCGAGCCATAATGAATTGGCCGGGCAATGACGACACACCGAGCCATAATGAATTGGCCGGGCTATGATGACACACCGAGCCATAATGAATTGGCCGGGCTATGACGACACACCGAGCCATAATGAATTGCCCGGGCAATGATGACGTATAAACACCGATTAGTCGGGTATGTGATAATAGTAATAATGGTGTTAATAAGTACAAGCCCAAGGAGGCATACGCTTTTATAAAACTCGCAAAGGCGAGGTTATGACTATAGTTATGATATAATTATGAGCCCGAAGAGGCATATGCGTGTGTGAATATATGTGATAACAATAATGGTAGCGATGATTATGATTATGAGCCCATGGAGGCATATTTATTGATTGTGGTCCTATGAGGACGTATGTGCGATGATTGTATAAAGGGATTGAATATATGATGAATGTGTTTGCACGTTTTCTTAAAGTAAGAAGTCCGGTAAAGTAGTTAAACTAATGAGATGAATACTTAAGGCGTTGGATATAATGAACCCGTATGAAAGTAACAGGCTTGGAGGAATGAATTATGTTTTAAATATCTGAAATGATGGAAATAAGTTCCATAATGAGTATGTAAGGTATGCTGCCCTCAGAGGTAAATTTCCATTGTTATGAGCTGTATGCTTCTATTATGTTGCTTATGTTACTGTTTTCAGTTGTATTCCTGTCTTGCATACTTAGTATATTTTCCGTACTGACGTCCTTTGTTTGTGGACGCTGCATATCGTGCTGCAGGTCCAAATAGATTGACAGGTGAAGCTCCTCCACAGTAGGCTACCCTACCAGTCCAGCAGGAATAGCAAGGTTCATCTTTCGGACTTGCTATACTTGGGTATGCTTTTGTACATATATATTTTGGGCATGTCGGGGTCCTGTTCCGACTAAGTGTTTTGTAAAAACTCCATAGAGGCTCATTAGACAGTTGTCAGTATGTATGTAATTTATGGTCGGGCTATGTAAAGTTAAACTGCCGTGTCGGCAAGGTATTTATTATGTTGCATGGTTTTGCGTAGTATTCCAAATGTTGGATTGTGTGCACGTGTATGCTGTTGATATGGTATACAGTTGTGATAGCCATTATGTTACTGTTAACAGGGTTCAGTTGTCATGTGCCGTTTAGGCCAATGTGAGACACCTTATAGGGTAGTCATGCACAGGGTTCGCCGGTACTCTACAAGTAGGGTCCGGTGCCCGGTCGCGGGCCCCCGAGGTTGGGTCGCGACATTAATAGATTCGTACGGCGATTTTGGTCAACTCACCAATTTGAGGTCGTTTACTTCAATATCAAACCTTGGTCAACTCTTCCAACTTTAAACTTCTAAACTAAGAATTACTCTTCCAAATCAATCCCGAACTTTATGGAAATCAATATCTACCATACACGCAAGTCCTAATATATCATATGAAGCTACTAAAAATCTCAAACCACCAAAAAAATATGCTAGAACTCAAAATGACCGATCAGGTCGTTATAACTACCTTTTAAATAAAAGAAATAAAAATATAGCCATCTTTTTGTTGACATTATAACTAACTATTTTTGTGATAATTAATGATATTTGAGGTATAATAAAGATAACTCGAATAAGCCAAAATTATATTTATATTAAAGTTTAGTTAGAACACGCATATGGCCAGCCACTAACTTTCTTTTTTTAGTACGTGGTATAATTGAGTTGGACTAGCTCATGCTTGACCTATAAGAATAGAAAGTTGGAATTACAATGTTGGTTCCCTATTCACGACCTCCTGGATTAAGACTCGCTGGAAATGAACTGTTGGAGGTATCTATCCAAACAAATGTATATCTTATATATGCAAATGAAAACGGGTATTACTCGACTTGCATGAGATGTACACGTCATTTTTCTTACCAACAAATGTTTGGAGAGTACTGGTTTTATCCTCTCTTTATGAACAGTAGCACTCGATGGCATAACAATTGCACCAAGTAGTCAAGCAAATTTTTTTTGCGCGCTATGCCAATCGTCGACGTATGTACCCTTGTCGTTGAATTAAAGGAAGCCTTAAGGGGGAGAGTCAGACTTGAACAAAGTTTATGTTTCATCCCCTCTGTACTTCCAGAAAATTCGATCTTCAAGGTCAGTTACTAAATTAAGCCAAATATTTTTGAGATCTATTTCTAAATTTTGTTCTAGATTCAACTAAATAAAAGAGTTAGAATTATATAGTAATAACATACAAATACTCCTTTTTATAAAAATAACTATATTAAAAACAGAAGCACAATATCAAGCATATTAATAAAATAAATTTCGTGTGTGTCACTCGTGCATCATACGTGCATCCGTGTGTCACCCGTGCATCTCGTGCATCTTACATGCATTCTGTGCATCTCATGTTCATTTGTACGTCACACGTGCATCACATATGCATCATGCGCGTTACACATGCATCCCGTACATTACACGTGTATTCCCTGACCATTAAAGTATGTTAGCTTATATATTTGATATGCTTAAATAATTAAATAATTAGAGAAAAATAATTAAAGTAAATATAGTAGATTAGATCAATAAAAAAATAAAGTTGGTAAAAATTTGGTTATACTACAAGGCCAAAGGCAAATGCTTTAATTGCTAGGGGTTGAGCCGACCCTAATGTGGAACAATTTTGCGTACAAAGTTTGTAAGTCACATACATCACAACTTAATAGTTCGTGACAAATAATAACTCAGGGGGCAGAGAACAGTCAATAGCAAGAAAATTACTATCAATTTCATAGTTAAATATTCCTGTAGTGCCTAACCAAAAAAAAAAGAAAATACTATTGGAGTGAGCGTGTATACACGCATAATCCTGTCATTTTGCTTTGTTAAGCTTCTTGGAGTTGTTATTTTGGAAACAAAAAAAAAAAAAAAAAGCAATTTTTCTAAGGTGAAGGGGGTGGAATATTTTGAAATTAACTTTTTGGTGACTTAAGTAAAAGGAAAACGTCACTTTGCATTAATTTTTGTTCATTTTACTACTTATAATAATGATAAAATAATAAATTTGTTGTAATAATTAGTAGTATTGCAATGGTTATACTAATTCAACTTTTTGATGTCACAAAAAGTTTCGATATCAGTTAACTATTAATATTGTATTGTCAATCCTTATTAAATATCAAATATCAGATGGTGACTCCAAAATAATATCCATAAATCTTTAATTTTATGGGAGAACATTTTACCTGTTTTTCATTTGTTTTCAGCAATCCATTCACACAAACATTTCATAAAGTTGATATTGCCTTTCTCTTTTACCATAGTATTCTTATAAACACAAACCTTTAAGTTCAGATAATAATAATATTATTTATATTAGTATAAAAAATTCAAGTAAATAAGATGTTAGTATGTGCTTGCAAACAACGCCTTAGATGCTGTATGGGGTCGAACTCGGACCGCCTACATGGGGACAAATCGGGCTCTAGTTTATACGGTTGGTATTAATCATAATTACCGTTCGGTAAACCGAGATCAAGATATTAAAGATCGAAGAGCGAGACCGAATAACATCGAAGCAAGAATATCGAGATATCAAAGATCGAACAACATCGAATCAGAACTTGAAGCCATGGTACCCGAGATGAACCTATTGAGCTCGATTCCGGGAAATGCCCTAGGGTAAGTTATCAAATTTGAATGACGAAAGGACCGGAAATCCCGTGATAAGTAAGCATCTCAGCGGGAATCACGGCATCAATCAATGAGACTGTTAAATCAGCACATCAAGAGATATTTTACCTTGTAAACAGATTCTCGCCTTGTATAAAGGATTATCCCCACGCTATATAAAGGGGCAATGTAATTGTTCAAGGATATCACACAAAACAATCATCAATACAAAGAAAAGAAGTCTGCTTTCATTATTTTATACATCACTTTATTAATCTGATTTCATTTATATTTACTGTTCATCTTGGAGGAATCAGTCAAACCCGGGATTATCCAAGGCTTGTGATTTGCATTTCTTCTCCATTTATTTACTGACTTTAATTTTTATTATATTATTCGTTACCTGTATCAAACTAAATCACGTATCCTTAAAACCACGTATAAATTGTAAATAGTTTGGCGCCCACCGTGGAGATAAGGATAATAGTGAATGTTTGACATAATTTTTTGTCACGCAAATTATTTTACACTTGCTCTGTGAAGTATCTCTGATTTTAGGTTACAATACAACTATGTTGCATTCACAATCTGTGCCTTTGTACGTCGATAATGAATTTGATCATCAAGGCGAAAACAACAACACAACACCCGTGCTGGAGGTCGAATTGATAAGGAAGAACCAGCCACAGATCCAGTTTGCTGGGCCATACCACCATCCCTTCTGTAAGGACAATCCCGCATCATGTGGCCGGGCTGTCCGCAAGAATAGCATATATCATAACCTCGACGGCACGGTCCAAAGTGGATCCTGCCGCACTACTCACAACGAGACATTGGGGATCTCATCTAACTAGTAGCCCTATGATATGGCGAGCCTAAGGCCCGCGAACTCTGAAACTGTCGAGGGGCACTAGATACAGGTGGTGCTGAACTCCTCGAAGGATGGGGCCTTAGACTACTTCTGGAGTCACCAGAATACCTTGCAAATCTTGTTCTCTTATGCTGGCTCCTCTCCTGCTCCCTGTCCGCCCTTTGTTGGCGTTTACGATCTTCCATGGTCTGGGCATAGGCCTGAATACGGAAGATATCCATGCCCTCTATCATGGAGGCTGTTGTGCATTCATTTATCAAATGCGGTCCCAATCCGTTCACGAATAAGTGAACCCTGTCGCTCATCTCGGCCACCAAGTGAGGAGCATACCTTGCCAGAGAGTCAAACTGCATACAGTACTCTCGTACATTCATATTACCTTGTTTAAGGTTCAAGAATTTATCAGCCTTAGCTCGTCGTACCTCAACTCGCAAGTAGTGGCGAAGGAACGCCTCTGAGAATTCATTCCACACGGGTGGGGGAGCATTCGGACCCCTAGATCTCTCCCAACTGTCATACCAGAACACTGCTAAGTTCCGTAACCGATAAGAAGCTAGTTCTACTGCCTCTGTGTCACTGGCATGCATAACCCGCAGAGTGTGGTGTATCTGGTCAATAGAAACCTATGGGTCCTCCTTAGGATCAGACCCGGCGAACACTGGAGGATCCAAATTGATGAAGTCACGAACCCTCGCACTAACCGGTCTTTCAGTAGCACCGGTATTATGCCTCTGAGCCTGAGAAGCTACCAGGCTAGTCAACAACTATACTGCAGTCCTCAAGTCCTGGTCTGTAATACCAGAAGAAGGGACTGGAGATGCTGGGTAGCTCCTGATATCCTCTGGGGAAGGAGGAGTAGATGAGGTCCAAGAAGGCATTTCACTTCGAGGCTCACTTTGGCCTCCTCTGTCTTGGGGCACCTAATTGGTACCCTCGCCCGCTTCTGTATCAAGTCGTCTATTACTCATTCGCTTTCTATTCAAAGTCATTGCTGTAGGGAAAAAAAGGCGAATGTTAGAGTGCTTACAACTCAGCTCTACGCACGATCTAGATTTAGAAAGAAGGTAACATTTCCTAAATGATAAAAAAAAAAAAAACATTTCCTAAATGTCAGGTATCCTTCTGATTATAAAATGCCGCACGCTGCACACCCATAATCAAGACCCTACTAGACACGGCTCATAGAAAATCCCTAGGACACGACATTGCTCTGATACCAATTCTGTCACGACCCAACCGGAGGGCCGCAACATGGCACCGGACCCTACTCTCAGAGTGCCGGCGTACCCTTCATATCTGCTATCTTACCATTTTTTTTGTTATCTATAAGGCCTATCATACGCATGCAGTTTCGAACAACATCATAATGGACTGAAACGTCATACCATGACATAAACATATTTATATACATAGTGTGCCAACGGGACTACAGTACAAAACTATACAACATAATACATATGCCGATGAGACAATACAACTGTACATGAGTCAACTCAACACTCGTCTATACATACACTGACATTTGTCTATGAGCCTCTATGGAAACATACAAAATTCAACCTACGTTGGAACAGGGTCCCTACATGCCCACAATGCCTATACAAAATGCATACCAATGCTATAGCAAGTCCGGAGGATGAATCTTGCCAATATCAGCTGAAGTGGATAGCCTACTGTGGTGGGGGAGCTCCGTCTATCAGTTTACTAGGACCTGCAGCATGACATGCAGTGTCCATGGAAAAGGACGTCAGTACGGATAATGTACTGAGTATGTAAGACAGGAAAACATAATATATGAGCAATAACATAAACATCAGGATAAGAAACATATAACCTGTGCCATCTGAATGCCTCTGAGGGCGGCTGACCATTACATGTTCGTCGAGCTTACGCATATACACATAACCTTTATAACATCATCATATCATAGCATATCTTACCCAGCCGTATTAGGCTCGGTCATAACATACCTAGCCTTCATTAGGCTCGGTCATATCATACCCGCCCTTCATTAGGCTCGGTCATAACATACCCGGCCTTCATTAGGCTCGGTCATAACATACCCGGCCTTCTCTAGGCTCGGTCATAAGAATTAGATTATTCATATATATATATATATATTGCATGCTCACTTATGAAAATATGTTCCAGACCCTTTTTAGTGGCATACGATTGTTATCCCCTTTTCTACACGTAATTAAGAATATCTCTTTAACATGAACCTTATAAGACTCAAGAAATACCAACAACATCAATATCATAAGAACAAGAGCAAACCTTCCATAGAGGGAAACAATATAAGCAACCCTAACTTCTAAGAATGGAGTATTCTTTTGGGGCTCGTTCATTGCATTGTAATCAATAGGAGTCGTGCAAAAGAAAGAACGGTATAGTCTTACATACCTGGTATATACTGCACCAGTTCTCGAGCTACGCAATTGCTACAATTCCTTAGTCTACAATTAAAGAACAGTTCAACCGTCACTCACTACACATCATAGCTATCATTAATCATAATCTCCTAAATTCATATGGTGCTTCTCCACACCCTTCCTCCCCTAAACCTTATCAAACATATTTATAACACATGCAACTCATTACGACTCATAATAATCATGACCCATTCCATTTAGCAGTATTTATCTTGATCTCATGGCTTCCAAACACCTTCCCATGAGTCCTTACAGGCATGCAACAACATATCACGAGTGCCCAAGGGAAAATTGCATGAAAGGGAGTAATAACTTACCTTGCATGTGAATTATCTAGCCTTCTTCCTTCGATTCCTCAAATTCTAAGTCTTGCCCTCAATTTGGGTTTGTAGGAGGAGGAACTCAGCTAGGGTTTCTCTTTAGTTCTTCAATTTCTTGATTCCTTCTTCAATTTAGGGCTTGGAAGAGGAAGAAATTGATTATGTTGGCGTGGGATTATGGAAAAAGGGTCGTGGGGGGTCTTCTTTCTGTGTTTGAGCCTCAGATAAATGAGAAGGAATTGGGTTGGACCCCTTTTATAGGTCTGTCAATAAGTGACACACGTGTCTGGCAATTTTCAGGTTTGCGATCGCATTTCAAACATGACCTGCGGTTCGCATTGTGGCCGCAAATCTCAACCCATAATTCTGTTGCATTATGCGACGCAGAAGAGCCAGATTTGCGGTTCGCATTTTCAATAATGCGATCGCATTCTGGTCGCATTTCTGACATTGATTTCAGCCCAGAACTCTGCTCCATTCTGCGATGCAACATGTCATATTTGCTGGCCGCATATTTGACACAATTTCAGCCTAGAAATCTGTCTCAATTTGCGGCCTTGGTGTTGGATATGCGGTCCGCATTTGTGCTTTGCGGTTGCATATCCAACTATGCTACACCTTTGCTCTATTTTCTTCATTTTTGAACTATTTTCCGGGTTCTTAGGCTCTTATATATAAGCTATCTCACGGTGAAGTCTATGTATGAAATCACGGGTTGTAACACCAACACACTTTAGCACAGCTTAAAAGGTATCTGTCTAGCCCGCCCTTGCTACATACACCAAAGACAGGTGAACAGCTATACCTTTACCTTGCGGTCTCGGAAGTAGCGATAAGTGGAGTTGTAGTTCGAGAAGAGCAAGGTACGCAATTTCCAATTTATTACGTTAGCAGAACCTTAGGCGAGGCTGAAATTAGGTACCCTCACTTAGAAAAACTTCGACCCTGAACCGCCATTAAATCTCAGGTGTTGAAAGATTTCATCGCCGATTTTACACCATCCCTAATATCCGAGGTTAAAATAGAGCTACTGGCCGGATCGGGGACTCCTTCGGGAGTGTGGACCCTGTTCACATATGGTGCCTCGAACGCGAAGGGATCGGGGCTTGGTATCGTGCTAAAGCCCCCAACCGGTAACACAATTCGACAGTCTATCAAGACTGTGAAGTTATCTAACAGTGAAGTAGAATATGAGGCAACGATTGTAGGTTTAGAACTAGCCATAAGCCTGGGAGCGAAAATAATCGAAGCTACGTACGACTCCCTTCTTGTGGTGAATCAAGTCAACAGAACTTTCGAGGTCAGAGAAGGATGAATGCAAAGATATTTAGACAAACTACAAGTTACACTGCATAGGTTCAAAGAATGGACCTTACAACACATACCTCGAGAGCAAAACAGCGAAGCCGATGCCCTTGCCAGTTTGGGATCATCGGTAGAAGATGATGAGATCGAATACAAAAAGGTCGTACAGCTCATGAGGTCAGTAGTGGAAAAAGGCCATGCGGAAATCAATACGACGAGTCTAACCTGGGATTGGAGGAACAAATACATAGAATACCTCAGCTCCGAAAAACTCCCCTCAGATCCAAAATCATCAAGAGGCTTGTGCATAAAGGCGTCTCGATTCTGCTTATCCGATGATGGAACTCTATTTAGAAGAACGTTCGACGGTCCCCTCGCTGTATGTCTGGGACTGGGTGACACTGAATACATTTTAAGAGAAATCCACGAAGGCACTTGTGGGAACCACTCCGGTGCCGAACCCCTAATCCGAAAAATAATCAGAGCCGGTTATTATTGGATTGACATGGAAAAGGACGCGAAGGAGTTCGTTCGCAAATGCAACAAATGTCAAAGGCGTGCTCCGATGATCCATCAGCCTGGGGAAACATTGCACTCGGTCTTATCACCATGGCCGTTCATCAAATGGGGAATGGACATCGTTGGCCCTCTTCCCTACACACCAGGTAAGGTTCAATTCATTCTTTTTATGACTGATTATTTCTCCAAATGGGTGGAAGCGCAAGCATATGAGAAGGTTAGGGAAAAAGAAGTAATTGAGTTCATTTGGGATCAAATCATATATCGGTTTGGGATGCCATCAGAGATCGTGTGTGACAACGGAAAACAATTCCTCGGCGGCAAAGTGACAAAATTCCTCGAAGATAACAAGATCAAAAGAATCCTATCAACGCCCTACCACCCCAGCGGGAATGGACAAGCCGAATCTACTAACAAAACAATACTTCAAAATCTCAAAAAGAGGTTAACCGATGCGAAGGGGAAATGGAAAGAAATATTGTCTGAAGTCCTGTGGGCGTATCGTACGACCGAGAAATCTAGCACCGGAGCCACTCCCTTTTCCCTGGTGTACGGTACTGAAGCTTTGATACCGGTCGAAGTCGGTAAACCAAGTGTCAGATTCCGCTATGCGATCGAAGAATCGAACCACGAGGCTATGAATACGAATCTGGAACTATTGGATGAAAGAAGGGAAGCTGCCCTCGTTCGATTGGCGGCTCAAAAACAAAAGATCGAAAGATACTACAACAGGAGAACCCATCTTCGATATTTCAACATCGGAGATTTAGTACTCAAGAAGGTCACACCCAACACATGAAACCTGAACGAAGGGAAATTGGGACCGAACTAGGAAGGACCTTACTCCATCATAAAGATCACCGGAAAATGAACATAAAAGCTTGGAACGATGGATGGCAAATAACTACCAAACAACTAGAACATAAATCACTTGAAACGATACTACTGTTAAGGTACGATCCTTCGTTCCTCATTTTTACTTGTTTTTATGCTACATCGACAAACTAACATTCGCAGGTATCAAATAAAGTATCCTTGAATCGGAAAGTACGGGATGTTAGGACTGAAAGCACGCGTTGCACTCTTTTTCCCTTCGACCGGTTTTGTCCCAAATTGGGTTTTACGGCAAGGTTTTTAACGAGGCAACCAGTAAATCGTGCTAACATAGATTTGAAGACCGATCATTGATCGATGACAACAATACTCGGTGCTAATCATCAATCGACCTCAAATATCGGAAGGCTGCTTGGCTACTTTAATTCGGGGAAACATCCCTAAAATCAAAGGTCATTAGGAATCGATGTAAGCGTCAAATGGTCAAAGGAACTATTTACTCTAAAATTCGAGCAACAATTGAATTTATTCGCGGCGTTAAGGATACATGAAATAATTCAATACAATGAAAAATATAATGGTAAATGATTGACTTAAGTAAATGAAAATGATCAAACCGTTGGAGTTGAATAGACTGCCGGTAATAGGATAAAACACAATAAGAAGTAAACAATTCTGATAAGAGATAGGAATAGTAATTAATATTTCAGTCGTGTATGTTGCCCCTTACAATGAAGATAAAATGCCCCTCTTATAGATAAGGGAAGAGCCCTAAGTATGGTAAAAGCCTGATTACAAGATAAAAATCCCTCTAATTATGGGATGGAATATCCCTAAAATAATGGCCTAACGTTTATGACGGTTGAAGCCGTGACTCCCGCCGAGATATCAGGAGCCCACGAGATATCCGGTTTTCCCATTATACGGAACTGATCCTTTTTCCATGAGATGCACCTTCCTTGACCGGCGTCGATTGCCTTATATCGGTCGCCTCAGTTCCGAACCCAATAGTGCCCGACTTCGGGCGTTCCTTCCCGATACGCTGGTCCCGGTTTTGAAGTAGTTCGGTCTTGCATTGAGCATGAGCCCGACCTTCCTTGTGCACTCGATTATACCCGACCCAATACAGGAATCGTACCCAAATAGATTGATCTATCCCCAAAATAAACTGTACAAGCACGTGAACGCCCAAGCTGCAGGAACGCGCACACCAAACAAAGGGCCGGTTGTAGCTGGGGCCTTTGATGAATTCTTTGATGGGGTGCCGTCGGCTGATACCTTTGGGCTCGAAGTGCCTAGAAGGAGTCCCCCAGCCGAGACGAGCGGGGTGCCTGTCAGTACCAAATTGACCGACAAATTTCCTGCTCCGAGCTCGAACCTTGATCGGAAGAGAGTGATAACATTTGCCGTCCCCGAGGATGCCTGAGTATTGGGTGCGTCGGTAGGCGTGGCAAGCTATCTCCACTGCTTGGTGACCGATGAGGACCAGGCCGCCATGAATGCAGTGGACTGGGCATGCTTGTTCAATGAACCTCAGCAGGCATCGAATAGGGTATGCTTCCTTACTCCTTTTTTTTTCTTATGCCCAATATCTTAACTCTAAGTTTGCACTGACTGCTTTAACTTACATACCTTACAGTCTTCGGTGCTTCACCCTGAAGCGTTCCTTCGAATCAAAGAAGGAATGACACAAGAACGGGCTCAACGTCAGCGGCTCGAAAGCGCGATGTCGAGCCTCCGAGCTGAGCTAGATTTCTTAAGGAGGGAGCACAACAAAGAGGCCGACCAATTGGGGCAAATGATCGATCGGTTAGACTGGCTCCGATTTGAACTGCATGAAGCTAAGGCTGAAGCAAGCGGGTGGAAAGCCATGGTCGAGACTCTAACTTCGGAGAAAGAGGCTCTCCAAACTCGCTTAGAAGAACAGGCCTCGGAGGCGCGGGAGAGGATCGAAGTTTTGGTAAAAAACAATGAAATTCAGCAGCACCAAGTTGAGTCGCTTACCTAAGATCGGGTGGTTCTGGTCAACCAGCTGCAAGAAGCGAAGTCGGAGATTGCTACTACCAAGGTTGATGCTGAAGACTTGATAGCTCAATATAGAGCTGATACCGAGGTCGCCCAGGAGCAATCGAAGATGCTGGTCGAATATACTAAATGCCAGACTCGCCTCTCCATTTTTGAGGAGCTCCAAGCCCGGGTTTCAATCTATCCTCCGAAATTGCTGAAGCGACAAGGATCGAAGCCGAAATGAGGAAGCAAGCTTTCCCTGAAGAGGATGAAGATGGCTTGGACTGATGTTATTTTGATGCCGTGATGATGTCGTTTTGATATTTTGTAGCCGAATATATATAAGAATTCCATCATCATATATATAAACATCTTTTGTTCTATCTTGGCTTTGTTCCGCGTTTTCCATGTTTCATCATTTCCTGTCTTAGCTGGGATCGACTGACTAGAATCCGTTCTTTGAAATAACCTCGACTAAGAGTTGCTCTTCTAGGCGGGCAGCTGTGTGACAACACTACAGAGAAAGCGGCGCTTTCGTGTAACATGCTATGGTTTCAACGCCCTTACGAGGTAGTGATGAGTTTCACGCGCTCTAAGCCCGGCCCGCGCGCGGTTAGGAAGATTGGCCGCAATCTGAGCGGTACCACCCACCCTAGCCTACCACCTATAGGCGGCCATCCTACAGCCGCCCGAAAAGGAACTGCAGCTTGAACATAGGCTCAAACAGAATTTGAAGGGTCCTAGCTACGCCATGCGTTCAATACAAAATCTGGAAAGCTGCAGGGATGACAAAAAGAGGGCGCTTTCCTGTGTTGCACTGAAAAAAAGGACTTTTAGAGAACGAAAACATAGTAGAGCACTTCTAATGAGGTAGGAGAAATTCAAATGTGAAATATAGATCCCCTCATATAAGGGGGAAAGGTAAAGATCTGAGATAAGTCCTTCTCTTTCTCTTACTATTTTGATAGAGGAGACTGCCCACACTGAACACCAACCCAATCTCGATAAGAATCAGTACGCTACACTCGATCAATCCACGAAGGTGTGGCACTTCTCCACCCTCTGCTAGCAGCTTTCTTCTCTTATGATTTTTTCTTAAATAGAGGTTCTTTACCGGTGACCTAGTTGATTCGGCCCCCACTATCCTTAAGGAACTAACCCAGGCAACCGAACTCATTTAGGTTAGAGGCTGCTTAGTAAGAGCTAAGTACAGATCTGCTACCAGCTCCCTGGGTAGCCATCCGTCTAATGAGCTAACTTCTTGACCTTGCTCTAGGCCCTCTGGGTCTTTATTTCCTTCTTCTTGTTGCTCCTCGTCATTTGATTTGCATGGTTACCTGCTGCTTGTGGTGTCGCTGATGAAGCCACATCCGGAAAGTTTTAATCGGCAGAGGCACGGGCGTATAACTAGTATTAAAACCTTGTAATAGAATATGCTTGTTCGCCTGATGCAAATAAATTTGATCAAATGTTATCAATGTCATCTATGAACAAGACAAGAAAAAGCGTTGGTTAGTCTTGGAGAGCCAAGCGTCCATAAATCTTACTATGGACGAATCTTGTGTTGAAGATGTACATTTGTGTCTATGTTGTATTATTGTGTAGTTATTGAAGACATTAACTATTACTTGTTTTGGAGTCCTGCGTGACTATTTCTTAAACTTAGCCAAATTGTGGCCTTTTTGTTAATTAGTTATTTCCTAGTTGATTTAGGTAAAGGCTCATTCTATATAAGCCTAAACACTTCATTATTTTGATAACCTTTTGACATTATTATC